>JAQGBH010007923.1:0-10373 GCA_034698265.1 Sminthurinus aureus | reverse complement strand
GCAACAAGAGGATAGATAGATAGAGATAAATAAAGAGAGAGAGAGAGAGAGAGGATTGTTTTTGACTATGCTAAATCCTAGTCTAGTTTTTCCATGTACATTTAAACAGAGTTTAAATAATAATAACAAAATGTGTGTGGTGTGTGTTTTGTTGATGGGGGATGGGTGGCGATAAATGTTGTTGATGAAAACAGAGAATGAACTAAGGATAAGTATTTTGTGTACAGTGTAGAGTGTACAGAGCAGAGTGTAGAGTGTAGAATGTAGATTGTACAATGTACACATATGTAAATACAGTGTGTGCTGCGTACCGCATACTCTCCCTGTAGGGAAAAGTACATGATAAACATGCGTACCACAAGCGGCTCGTGTTTGCACTCGAAGAGAACACACACATATACATACCTATCTGTTTATGTATAGATACTAGATACTGGAATATAATAGCTGGATACTAGATACTACACACGTAAACACAAAGTAAAGCAAATGTATAAAATATAAAGTATACCAGTATAGGCAGCGAACTATATAGAACGATAGTAGATACTAGATACATGCTATATATATATATGCTCCCAGGTTCGTTGAATTTTTGCACACGCGAATTTTTTTCCTATGGCTTTTCTCATGGACTTACATATGCAGAACATGTATACAAACTCTCTCTCTCTCTCTGTCTCTCCCGGCCAACTTGAAAATGCACACAACACAAAACACACAAGCTATCAAATATGCATACACATGTGAAGGTATTGTGCATGTATACATAATACATACAAATCACACTCCACGTCACTCATTCTCTACATAATTCTTTGCTCTTTCCGCTTTACCTTTCACCATACCTTTCTTTCTGTTTATCTTCATTCGATTTTCCATGTTCGATGTTCTATGTCCTGCATGTCCTGTGTTGTGTGAGCAATGTGCAGACTGGCTGGTCTGAATTCTGAATTCTGAATCGAGAATTGTGATGACTTGGACTGTGACTGTCTCTAAGTGTTTTATATTAACCTGCATTCATTCAATATTCAATCCTCGTGCATGTATGTACGTATTTAAGAATGTATAAAGTAGGCATGTAATTTATGTAGTGAATCTAGAATCTAGAATCTAGAAACTCACGGCCAAAGAACTATTCATGTATTGTTATTCCAAGTTTTGAAATTCCTATATGCTATATTCCAACCAACAAGCAACCAGCAACCAGCAACCCACAACCAACAACCAACTACCAACAGATTCATAAAGAAAATGAAAAGCAGACGTCGGCTAATGGCTCATTATTTATTATTATTATTATTGTATTTTTACACGGATGCTTTGAATTGCAGACTAAAAACTATACAAACTGTATAAACTCCTCACTGAATTTCCGACTTGCAAATTTTCTGGGGACATGGAGAATTTCCAACAACAATATTTTTTCCATACATACATGATACATGTATAGATTTTATATTCTACATTCTAGATTGTAAATCTAAATGATACATACTTTGATGATTGAGGAGGAAGTAATGTTTTGTACACATGAGAAAACTAATGACTAATGATATGCTCACTTTTGTACAACTTTGGATGAACATGTGGAATACAAAAATAGTCTCTCAACTCTTTCCTCTTTGTACGGTGAACGGTGTTCTGTGCACGGTGCAAATTCTTCAAATGTTTATAGTTTATAGCGATTCTTGTGCAAGAGCTAGCTGATGACGACTGACGACTGACTGCTGACATAGAAAAAAGAAAACGAGAAAAGCCGGCCGGTAGAAAACGGGTGAATTTTTAGCAGCATTGAGTTTTGAGCTTTGAGCTTTGAGCTTTGAGCTTTGAGTATGCCGGATGCAGTTTATTCTAGATTCTAGATTCTAGTTTCTAGATTTTAGTAGTTTTTTTCTGTTTCAGGTTTTTGCAAAAATCTCCCTGTGTAGAATGTAGAACGTAGAACGTAGAATGGGAAATGTGGAGTAAAACTCTATCAGCAAAATGTGTCTAGTGTTTGCTATGCAAGGGCAGAGGATCCCAGATTTGTTTATGTATAATGTATGGATAGAGAAAGGAAGTATATTTATTTATTATCTGCAATCTGCAATCTATATAAAACATGTGGCATTAATGTGAGGATGTAAAAGAAACGCAAGACATACGAAATACAGTATCCACAATCAATAGTGTACTTTTACAATCTTTGCCATTTCTTTTTTTTTACATTTGCTTAAAGCTTACACCTCACAGCTCACGCCTCAAATATTATCCAACAATTGGAAATTTGAAATTTTAGCTTGGAGAATATTCTACTATTTTTTGCATAATTGATCGTCATTCTTGATTCCTGATTTACCATCCGCCTTTATGAATAATGGATAATGAATAAATAAGGAAGAGTGTAATATTCAAATAATCTACACACTGGACACATTACATAATATTATGGTGCATTAAACTTATCATGCTGAAGTAAAATACTCAATACTGAATACTAAATACTAAATACGCAATGTTCAATATTATGAAGTAGACTAGAAAAAATATCATAAAAAATAAATATTTTTCTTCCATCCATTTCGTTCATAGTTCATATGTATGTCTAATGTCTACTGTTTACGTGTAAAAGACGAGCGTAGTGCGTTTGTATTTTTGTATTTTCTAGTTTGTACTTATTTGGACATGTAATGTGTAGGGTATAGATTGAATGGTACATGTTCCATGGTCAGTGCTAGTTTTTTTTATCAGGGATCAGGGACTACTGACAACATGTTTTTGAATTTGGTCAAATTGAGCATTGAAAATAGGATGACTCAAAGTAAACTGAGTTGAGTATTGAGTATTGAGTCTCGAGTCTTGAGAGTGCGTGTAAAATTTGGATTTGGATGGGGATTTGGTTCTAGCTGGAGATATGTATATTGTCTATTTTATATGTATAATGTATATCCACACCTACTTTATAAAATTACTGGTACACTGAATTTCCTGCATGCTAAATACTGAATATGTACATTGTACACTGTACATTGTATATGCATGCATATGATGTATGATAATATATGGTCTGTTCTGGTGTGAACTGAATTGAATTGAATAGAATTACTCTTGGACTTGAATTCCACTCCAACACATCCACATCCAGAGAGAAAAGAGAAGAATTAAAGTAAAAAAGTGAGACAAGGTCTACAGTCAATAACTTTTGATGATGATACTTTGTATTTTGTATACAGTATACCTCCAATATAAATTATGTTGGACCATACCAAACCAAACCAAACCATGCCATACCACGCCACGGTATGATATGCTGTATAGACTACACTTTTGTATATTTATATTGTATATCATTCCAAAATTAAATATAAATGTAGCTATTAGCTATTATAGAATCTAGAATCTAGAATCAAGAACGTACAGAGACTGCAGACATATCTCGTGGTATACAATATATTCTACACTACACAGTATTATGTATCTTGTAACTCACAAACATAATATAAAATGTATGCTTCAGTTTGTGACCATGAATTTCTTGTGACTCAAACGACTCTATAGTCTATAGTCTACCATTATTTACTTTTGACTACAGAGTATAAAGTATATAGTGTGTACTGTATAATTTAGTATAGATTATAGATGTACACTCATTACTCACTGCTCAACTTTGTAGGCACCATGCACCATGCATAATACATTGTGCATGGATATGCTACACAGCAGACTCGTACAATAATAATATTATTACAAAGAGGAGGAGGAGCTCCTCATTTATACACTTGTATCTAATATCTATAGTATCTAGCATCTAGCATCTTTATACATATTTTGTGTCAATTCTCTAATATAAATTGATTCACATTCGCATTATTATTATTCTTGTTTATTCTCCTTCCTGATATTTCCTCGTCTGAAGACTGAAGACTGAACATTGAACAATAAACATTCCTATGCATACACAGTACACATTTAGTCACATTCAGAAACTCAGAAACTCAGAAACCAGAGTACTTGGGCATATTATATATCACAATATATCATGTAGATTGTAGATGCACAGATGTAGAGGAGTAAATTATTTATTTACACAGAGACTCGGGTACAATTTTTGCACATCTATATTTAACTACTGTACACTGTACATAATACATACAGTGATGCATATTATATATATGTGTATATGTGCATTTTATACGTTGTCTGATGTAATGGTTTCCTCGTTAGTTAGTTGCTCTGTTCTCTGTTGCTAGTTGTCAATAACAAAAACATATACGTCTGTTTGTCTGTTACATACATACATATATCATATAATATATTGTGGACATACATGTTCCAAAAATATCACTGTAAAGGTTTTCACTGATAAATGATAAAACTGTTTTGTTTTCCTATTTTGTCTTCTTTGCTGGTTACTGGTTACGGGGATTTGATGTTTTATTTTTTATGTTGGTGTTGTGATGAATTTTGTACGATTTACAATCAAGTTAGTAACTAGGAGCACGCATGTATGTCTATGCAATATTTATCCATACTTGAGATGAATATAAACATAGAACATAGAAACTACAACATACAACATACAACATACATTTGTATTTTGCATGAATATAATATAAAATATAAATGATGTAGGCTTGTGTAGTTATATTTTTATTTGTATACATTTTGCTAGTGTACATAATGGACAATGATAATAATAGAAGAATACGTCAAATGTTTGTGTACAGTGTAGAGTGTAGAGTATGCAATACATGTACCATATGCCAAACTGGAGATAGGAGGTATATGTGTATATAGTGTATAAAGTATAAATGCAGTATACGGTATAGAGTACACAGTACACAGTGTAGTTTGTTGTTTGTATAATATAAAGTATAGAGCATGAATTTGCAAATATCATAATACACGTGTTGTCTTTACGTAATACAACTCCTCGTGTAGGATACATTGGTGTATAGCATGAAGGACGATTGGTAACTATATAGTATATCTCCTATTTCTAACCTGTCTTACATACTGCATACTAAATATATACTACAGAGTTTAGCAAAGTTTGGATTTGGATTTGGAATGAAGTAAACACTCGGAGCTCGGAGCGCTGTATGTTGTATGTTGTACACTGAACTACTCACTCACTGCTCACTGCTGTTCCTCATGATTCATGATAATAATAATAATAATAACAATGATAATAATATCCTGGATATTCAAACAAAACGTTGGGCCAGACAAACTCAAATTCAAACTCAACTCTGTGAATAAGCATACTTTTACTTACGTACAAACACCAAACACTGGATCTACACTGTACAATGTGCACTGTAAATTGTACAGACTAACTAAAAACCGAGACCGAGGTGAATGTACATATTACACATGTATTATGTACTATATGTATATGTACATGTATAACGTGAACGATGAAGGAATAACGAATATTGCTCTATACCGTCTTTCTCTAATGTCCAACAACTTTGTAAAAAGGATTCTACTAATATTTTTTGTCTAGGGTTGCCAGTATTTTTTCTGTATATGTATGATAATGTAACAAGATAATATTATAGTATAACATACACGTGTTTCTACAAGTTTTTGTCCTTCCCCATTACTCATTATCCATTTTACTATCTTTGTTGCATCTTTGAGCTTTTATACATTTTTAGTAGTCGGTAGTTAGTAGTTTGGGCTAACATATGCAAAATACATGGTAAACTGCATCACTAATGGCTTCTGGCTGCTCTATTTAATTACAAAGTGCATATATAAGATAAAATCATATGAAATACCATGCCAAAAACTACATTTGAAAATTAACGATCCTGGTTATTATGATTATGATTAGTTACTAAATAACTATTAGTGGAACATGGTTCCTGAGGAAAATCAAGCAGAATCAATAACAAACACATTTTTATGTCGGATGTTGGTCAATACATGAACCATCCTTTCTTTATCCCTCTTTACAATAATTTCATTACCTGTCTTTTGTACTTTGTACGTAAAATCTTAAATTTAACGAGAAACAGAGATGAGCCAGAAATGCAAAGATGCAACTATAAATAAGAAATACAAAATAGAGCTAATAAAGGAAAAGAAATGGTGTCCATTTTCTTCTCGTTGTCTTTAATATTTGAACAGAAAAGAAAGGCTTTTATAGCAGAAAATAGAAACTAGTAAAACAAAACAAGCTAAAAAAAACGTACCTACGGAAGTTGAGCAAATGAGGTTTCAAAAGGTTATGACTAATGAGTAAAATGGAACAGTTTGAAAAGATTTGCAATAATTCAATACAAAACACAATGTTATACGTTTCATATTGTTTATTATTTTTTATTAATTTCATGACGTGTTTTATTACATGTCATCATAAGAAGTTGGAACTTGAATCATGTTGAATGTTTAGTGTTTAGAGTTTAGTAATCCATAGAATAAACATGACGAGTTAGGGGGACAAAAAAGTACAAAAATGTGCAATCTCACCCTGAAAATACTTGCATTTCTGCTCTAACAAATCGTAAAAAATTCCCAGCTAATAAAAACATTCAATAAAGGATAAGAAATTTATGACTATGTTCATTCCTGTTGATTTGTGGATAGTTGGTAGTTAATATTTAATATACGGATAGTCAGTAGTCAGTAGTGAATAGTAAGCAAAACAGAACTTTTCTCTGCCAGAGAAAAGTAGGGAGAACATTATTATTTATAATTTATAATATTCATTTACTGGTAATTATTACTAAATGCATTCGTAATGTATACACAATACACAACACACAGTATACAATAGTTAGTAATGATATAATAATTTCGGATGCTAAAGTCCAAATCCAAAATTTGTAATTTTTGTGTGAATATTTCCACAAGCATCTCATTATAAATTCCTTTCGTAATTTATGATTCAATATTGAATAGTTCGACTGTACTGATTCATGTCTGTATTTTTATTCAATTGTCTCGAGTCTTGAGTATTGAGTATTGAGCCTGTTGTCCCTTGTACGTTGTACAATAATTAAAAGTTCAGGAAACTTACAGTAGAAAAGCTGTATTAGCCATAGAACAATACCATTTTTTTATTTTATTTCTTCTTCTCTTTCTTGTACAGCAATTTACATAATGTGATGCCTCCAACAACAACAATAGACAATACACAACACACAACACATTATGCAGTGAGCAACAATATTACATTATATCTATATAATATTATAATTTCCATTGTCCATGTCCACTACAATCTGCAATGTCTAATGTCTAGTCAACAGCAATATCATTCTGTAGTATTTAGTCTGTAGTCCATGCATAAAACGTTTTAGGTAGGAGTAACACACACATCAGACTCACAAGTCAGACGAATCTGCAACTCGCACAAACAGACAACAGACTGTATGAAAAAAGATAGGGGAAGAAATGCAAAATGTACATACATACCTGTATGATATACAAAAGCAAGTTCAAGTCTCTTTTGCCTCTTTGTTGACTCTTAGTTTGCTTTGGTTTGGAATATTTGGTTTACAATATACAATGGATAATGAATACGTAATATGTAATATGTAATATGTAATACTCTCAACTCTCAATGAGTACGCAATGAGGAGTTTTGAGTTTGGAGCTTGGAATGGAAGACGTAGGAAAGACTCAAAGCTCAAAGATTCAAGATCAAAACTAGTAGAGGTCAATGTTCATTTTAATGAGAAACGATGATGATGACGAGGAGAAGAAAAACATTCTGTGTTGTCGTAAGTCTAAACACTAAATACTAAACACAAACAAACAAAACAAGTAAACAAGTACTAAGAAAGCAAATAACCTGTACCTGCAATGTACGTATCTAAAATGTACAATGCGCAATGCTCATTTGCTTATTTGCTCTCAACAAATTCTAAGATTTTAAACTCTGGCTTTAATCATTGCCCAATAATTATTCGTTAGCCTTTATTCTACATGTATGAAATTTCTTACGAAAAATGATGACTTGATAATTTATACATAATAATATGTATTTTGTACGGAATTTTAAAAATCAATTTATTATTGAGTATTAAAAATTATGCGTAACGTTGATGTCAATTATTGTACATTGAACATTGATCATCACACACTTTCTACATTCTACATTTTGTATTTTGTATCAGGTATCAGGTGTCATAATAGCAGAGAGATAAAATTAATCAAATTCCAAAATAGCAAATGAAATAATATAATAGCCGTGTATTATTTATTATTTAGCTTTTGCTTTGAATTTTGAATGGTTCTTTTAAATAATGGTAAAATAGGAGAGCACGTTTTTAGCCGGACAAAGGACTTTGTCACCATTTCACATCCATTTGCCGCGGCGGCGACCAAGTGTTGCGCAAACTGAATGGGGAAATTGTTTCTTTTTATCCTCTAGTATTGATATTGATATTGATATTGATGAGTGTTGTTATTGCTTCATCACCTGGATGAGTACACTGTTCACCGTATATTGTACATTGTACATGGGACACAGGTGTCATTTATGATGTATGATGTTTGATATTTGGTATGAATCTAAAATCTGTAATCTACAAAAAAGATTAAAAAACCATTTAATAATATAATCTGGTCGCTCTCTCTACTCTGTATTATAAATTATACATTGTTGTGTCACACACATGTTCACTACTCACAAAATACAAAACACAAAATAGATACTTTGTAAAAACCACAAAATGCAGAGTAATCCTAAACACGATACTCAATACACACCCTTGTTTTTTTAAATTTACCCAATCTAAAACAAAGTACTTAAACGTTCACCATAAAAATCAGGGTTCAAGATCACCAAAATATGATATTAGATATTACGATAGATATGTTACATATATATTAGGCATTAGGTAAGGGATAAAGCTCAATACTCAATTCTCAATGTAAAAAATTTGGGGCTTATCTAAAATGCCAAAAAAAAACATGTGTAGATAATAAAGATGAGTATTGAGCATTAAGCATTAAGCATGTATACTACATGTATTTACAACTGTATATTATACATGTATATTTGTGTGCTGTGTACTATGTGGCATTTAACATTGATGTTGCATACCTATATTATTATATTTAGTATACCAAAAAGAGCGTGATATTACGTAAATTTTCAAAGGACAGTCATTCATTTTGATTACTTAGTTCAAAGACTCGAAGCTGGAAGCTCGAATTTCTTCAGTCTCTTTGAAATTCTTGATTCTTGATCATTTAATCATTAATGAGTAACGAGAGACAACATGATTATGATTTAAATGTTACAGTACTTGTAAATATCCTCAATCTTTACTCCTCACTGACCTTACATTTTTCCTCTGCTAATTCAATTCCATAAAACGAGATGATAATTTTTAATGGGGAAACATGGTGGAGATTGGAAACTCTGACTCAAAATCAAAATCAAAATCAAAACTGTGCATTCGACTGTTGGCCACTATACTGATAATTTCTGTTAATCATTAATTATTTAATTATTACTTGAGTTAAAAAGAGTAACGTGTCCTATTTCATATTATGTGTAAATATGGAATATGGAATAATATGCCATCAAGACTCAAGAATCAAGAATCATATGTACAAAATGAATTGTCCATTGACATTGTGAATTGTGAATCCATCTACTTGACTTTTCACCTTCAGTCACCAGTTACTAATCACCAGCTGCTATGTAGTTGGTAGTTGCTAATATGCAAAATGTTTGTTGAGTAGTGCAGCACGTTTTCTCCTGTCAAAATCATCCTTTGTGGTGTGTGCTGTATATTGAATTTTGGATATAGGATATAGGATATATATGGGGTGTTTAATGTAAAAGTATCAAGTATAACATTTTGATGTAATTAGTAACTCGATGCTCTCAACACTCAAGACTCGCTTATAAATTGTCATTTGTCACTTGTCAATACAATGGAACTGCATGTACAGTTTAAGTTTGATTTTCTTTTGCAATTTACCCTTGATTTTTTAAAAGGACAACCATCAGTAATTCATTGATCCGTCTACAATCGACAATGTACATATGTATGATATATAATTTATAATGTAATGTAGACTATGGAGATTGGAGATGATTTGTAAAAAATGAGTGATCATTCAAATTTTTTAATACAGTAAATGGTAAATGGTCAATAGTCAATACTAACCACCGAATAAGTACTTTCAATTTCTAAGGATTCGCTTTCTTCTCTCTTTCTCTATATTTGTTTTGTAACTGGAAAGATCATGTTAAACTGTGTCAACAGTCAAGTAGTGAATGCAATTAAATATCTATAATTTGTAATGTGTAATCTGTAAACATTTCTACATTCTACATTCTAAATAAAGTTAAAAATCCTCCCTCCGTGAGGATTTTATATCGCCTACAAAGCATAAATGCTTTAGGCTCCCGATGC
>JAQGBH010007922.1:0-10373 GCA_034698265.1 Sminthurinus aureus | reverse complement strand
ATCTGTTTTCAGTCGTTAGCTGATCACGAGGAACGCTCAAAAATCCAAAGAATTTTGTGTTTTTTACACTCCCTTGTTTATTATTTAGTGTAATTGATCAAAACTTGGAGAATCCACTCCATAAAAAATCATGGATAAATGCAGTTAGTATTTATCTAGAAGCAAGCACAAAAAGCTATATAGAAAAAATTAACAAAAAAGGTTGTTCAACGCTGGATTCAAAATTTGTTGAGAAAACAAAATGTGGAAGCAAAAAGAAGGAAACCAAGACTTTTGAATGACGGTGCTGTAGTTTGTTGGCTGTTGATGTTTAGTGTTTTGGACATGGATATTTTGTCCTATTTTTTTGCTGTCCCTTCTTGGACAAGAAGAAAGAATGCTGTTCTCTGCCCTTGTTGATTTTTGTCCAGAAGAGTCTGCTCCCTTTCTCTCAGTTTTCTCTCCACATTTGCCCACATTTTGCCCAAACGGGGACCATTTCCTGCTTGACCATGTGCAAAAACGGCAATCTTCACTTTCTCATAAGCATGTTTGAGAATGGCACGAATTTCGGAATAAGATCTTGGGAAATTTCCAGTTGCAGTTCCAGCTCCAGCAACATGTACAAGATTATTGTACTTGTCCAAGGCAAAACTGACAATTTTTTTTTCGTCCTCAGCAAAATCCTTGTGAATTCGGAGACTTTTCATCCGAAACATATTTTCACATTCAATTACAAGGAATTGGGTAACACCATCCACTTGATTCCAGGCTTCTTGAAAATTCCAGGCCGAATGTTCGCTAAACAGTTTTTTGAAGGATGAGCAAAATCGTTCTTCATGGATCTCATTAAAATGTGATTCTGAATCAAAGTAGAAATTTTTCTCCAGTTCCGCCTCCATATTTTGACAGTAGTCTAGAGCTAATGAGCAGGCCATTTTTGTAGCAAAGCAGGTTAACTCTGTTTTTGCCCAGGATGAGTTTTCCCATTTTTCCTGCAACTCGAGGTCAAAAAGAGATGAGCTGGAGGAGTTGGTGCTTTCAATGAAGGCGCCGAAATATTCCCCATAAAGTTTTTCACAATCTGTCGCCCCGATCAAATTTGAACTGAAATTTGAATCCTTTACCGCCTCTTGCAGTTTACGGAACTCGGAGAGACGCATCAAACTTGAAATTTGATTGATTGCACTTTCAACATTTTTAGCTCTTTTGAGATTCTCTTCATTTTTTCTCTGGACGCTGCGACTCAAGTTGTTAAATCGATCTTCAATTTTTGAGCCAGTTTCAGCCTTGATTTCAGCTCCTGAAATATTCAAAAGGAGATGCTTGATTTTTTTAATTTTCTGGTTAACTTCTGAGTAGTTAAAATATTGACTCGAGTTGAGAGATTCCAGAAGAGGAGCGAACAAGTCATTGGCCATTTGAAGAACAAGAGATTCCATTTTGATTTCATTTTCAGCTGGGACCAAAATTGGAGCTGCAACTAAACCTCTAGAGTTCATCTTAGGACTGAGTTATTTGAATCAAAATACACGACTCGAAACCTGAGAATTTTATTCAAAATTTTAAATTCTAAAACACGAAAAAAGAAAAAGAAAAAAGTTGTCAACTCCGAGTAACATGCGTAAATAATACGGATCCAATAAAACTCGGAAATTTTCATGATACAAATGACAAAAGATAAAGTACTTGAAAAGTAAAAATATAACAATAAATGCCTTACGGATTTTGAGTTGTTGTTGTTTGTTTGTGTATCAATTCAAAACCAGATGATAAAATGAGACAAATTTGTTCCACAAAAATCCAGTTGACGTTCAAGTTGAGACTGATTTATCCACAATCTACAATCTACAAACGTCATTCCATCCCAAACCAAACGAATAATTTGGACTGGAAACGATTGAATGTACAAAGTACAAAGTACACAGATGACTCATGCTAGAAAATAGAAAGGAATTTAATCCTTATGGAAATTTTCATGCACTTGTTTGTGTTTTGACTCTGAATCTGACTCATGCCCAATGCCCAATGCTCAAGTTCCTTTCTAAAATTGCCTGCACTTTGTTTCAGCCAAAGTAACATACATACATACATAGTATTTTCTCTCTCGTTGTTTGAGCATGTAGAAAATATTTATTGGTCATTTGTTATTTGAGACCAAGAAACTTGAACCTTTACTCATCGATATTCTGAGATTCTGAGGAGCGAATTCTACGAAGGACCTAAAACACAAAGTCAAAACAAAGTAGACATGAATGGTTGTTTAAATGCGGTTTTAAATTTTCAACAGTCATAATTCTAAATTCTAAATGGAAATACCTTGGTACTTTAATGATCAATTTGATTCAATGAGTATTTAAACTACCCCAAATTTAAAATTCCAAAGCCAGTACAATAAAATATGAAACATGTACGATGTACGAGTTTTGCCAAGTTTAATACAGCCGAATGATTTTGAAACCGAAAATGTCAAAATTAAGTTTGATGGTGGCGGTAAATAAACTACGTCAAATATTTCAAAAAGCAAAATTTTACCTAGAGATTTGCCTCAACGCTAAGCACTCAACACTCAACAGTCTCCAAGCTTTCGGAGCTTTATCCTTCACATTTGAACAGCTCTCAGACAAACCGTAAGGAATGTCAAAATTCAATCCAACACATTTTTGCTTGATTTTTTCCTCTTGTCTAACGTTATGTTCACGTTGCTATCGGAAATTTCAGATTCCAGAATCTTATTGTCAGCTTGCAACAAGTTTGAGCAATTTGTTTCATTGGATGAGAAATGAGGAAGAAGCGATGCGAAAAAGAATTTTACATCTTAATTTCATGTAGTGTATTTATGGATATTTATGGATGTACAATGTACAAGCTAAAGAATTGTATTTATACATATTTAAATTGATTATTTAATTAAGCTGTAAAAACTCGCAGAATTCATACAAAACATTCAATTGTAAATCCAAGTGTACAAAGAAATTTTGAAATAGGAAAGCAAAAATAACGTAAATACAAAATAGAAAATGGAGCAATCAGCAATTCATTCAGAGAATACAAAATACAAAATATTGAAAAGGAAAAGCAAAACAAGACTTTTAAATTGTAAATGATGATTTTGTTTTGGACAAAGATAACAAATTTTCCTATTGTTTGGTTGTCTTTTCTTGATCAGCTGATGCTATTCTTTGTTGCATTTTGTCCAGCATAATGTGTTTCCTTTCTGTCAGTTTTTTCTCCAACTTTTCCATCGTTTCTTCCCATAGTGGCCAATTTTCTGCTTTAAGAGTTGCAAAAGTGACAGGCCTCACTCGCATATAAGCGTCATTGAGAATGTCACCCATTTTCGAATCAAGTTTCGGGGAATTTCCAGCTCCAAATCCAAATCCACCATCAGTCACAAATTTACTGCACTTTTCCAGGGCAACATTCAAAATTTGCTTTTCGACCACAACAAACTCTTTTCGATTTTGGAGGCTGCTCATCCGAAACATATTTTCACATTCAATGAGAAGGAATTTAGTGAAATCATTCGGCCGACTCCAGACTTGTTGAAAATCCTTGGTCAAATATCCGCGACGCACTTTTATGTATCAGGAGAAAAAGGTGTTTTCATGGATTCGAGTAAATTGTAATTCTGACTCGAAAAAGACATTTTCCTCTAATTCCTTATTCATATTTTGGCAGTACTCTTGAGCTAATGAGCTGGCTTTTTTTGTAGCTTTCCACACTGATTTTGTTTCTGCCCATGATTCATTTTTCCATTTTTCCTGGAACTCGAGGTCGAAAAGAGATGAGCTGGAGGAGTTGATGCTTTCAATGATGGCGCCAAAATATTCCCCATAAAGTTTTTCACAGTCTGGCGTCCATGTCCATTTATTCTCAATTCCAGTCTCATTTGCATTCAAATTTGAACTGAACTTTGAATTCTTGACCCTTTCTTGCAGTTTACGGAACTCGGAGAGGCGCATCAAATTTGAAAGCTCTTCGATTCTGCCTTCAACATTTTCCGCTCTTTTCTGGTTCTCATCATTTTTCTTTTGGATGCTGCGACTCAAGTTGATGATTCTTGAGTAAATTTTTGGTGCATCTGTACCACTTCTTGTTCCAATATTTGAAAGGGGATCTTCCACTTTTTCAATTTTCTGGTTCACATCCGGGTAGTAAAAATATTGACTGGAGTTGAGAGAATCTAGAAGAGGCGCGAACAAGTCGTTGGCCATTTGAAGAACAAGGAATTCCGCTGTGATTTCATCTTGAGCTGGGATCAAAGCTGAGTTTGGAGATCCAGCCAAAACTGAACTCATTGTAAAATCAAGACTGATGACGAATGATGATGAGACAAAAATGGTAGATTATTTTGAATAATTTTAATTAAAATCCAAAAATCCGAAACTCACGACTCGAAGAAGGAGAATTTTATTCTAAAATAATTTTACAGGAAAAGAAAAAAGAAACAAAAAGTTATGAATAAATTATTACAGTTTTACATGACAAAAAAATTCATCACACTTTTTATGGCACAGAGAAAGTAAATTGTTAATATACAAGTAAATGAGGAAATGACTTACGGATTTTGAGTTTTGAGTTTTGAGTTGTTGGAGTTTTTTTCTGTATCAACTATCAATTATCAATACAAAGCCAGATGACGAAATTATACAAAGTTGTTTTAAACAAATCAAGTTGACGTTAAAGTTGAGACTGATTTATCTACAAGCTACAATTGTCTTTCCAAACCAAACGAATGCAGTGGACTGAACTCGTAGAGCTAAACCCTAAACTTTGAACAGAGGATAAAATTGGAATTATTTATGCTAGAGGCACGAAACACAAGAGCACAAAATTTCTTGTCCCTTTTCCCTTTTCAATTTTAATCTAAAAATGTGTTGTGTATTTTTTCCTGCCATTCGTTTCAAAAGAAAACGAGTGAATGTACATTGTACAAGGCACACAGATGACTCACGGGAAAATAGAAAGGAATTTAATCCTCATGGAAATTTTCCTGCACTTGTTTGTGTTTTGTTCTCCTCTGACTCATGCTCAATGCTCAATGCTCAAGTTCCTTTCTAAAATTGACTCTACTTTGTTCAATCCAAAACAACATATTGCTGCATAGTTACAAATGGAACGGATGGAATCGAAGGGAACTGAAAAATGCATGTAAGGTCAATTTTCGACGTCAGTGCAGGGGACCAGGTACCAGGTCAAAATTCCATCCAATACATTTTTGCTTGATTTTTTCCTCTTGTCTGAAATTGACGATGAAGTTACTATAGAAAATTTCAGATTCCAGAATCTCTGCTTGCGACAAGTTTGAGCAATTTGTTTCAGTGGATGAGAAATGAAGAAGCGATGCGAAAAAGAATTTTACGTTTTAATTTCATGAATTTATTGATGTAAAATGTACAAGCTCAAGAAATTTATTTATAAACATTTAAATTGATTATGTAATTCGGCTGCTCAAACTTTGCAGAATTCATACAAAAAATAAAATTGTAAATCCAAATGTTCGAAGAAAAACATTTTGAAATAGAAAAGCAAAAAAGGCGTAAATACAAAATACAAAATGCAGCAATCAGCAATTAATTCAGAGAATGCAAAATGTAAAATATTGAAAAAAAGAAAAAGAAGACTTTTAAATGATGTTTTTGTTTTGGACATTGGACAAAGATATTTTCTCCTATTGTTTCGTTGTCTTTTCTTGGACGTGAAAAGTTCAGGGTGTTTTTTGTCCTTGTCCACTTTTGTCCAAAAGAGTCTGCTCCCGTTCTTTCAATTTTTTCTCTATATTTTTCCACGTTTCTTCCCAACGAGAACCTTTTCCGTCTTGAAGAATCGGCAAAAGGACAGTCTTCACTTTCTCATAAATTTCTTTGAGAGTGGCACGAAATTCCACATCCGATTTTTTGAAATGTCCAGCTCCAGCGTCATCCACAAAATTATTGTACTTGTCCAAGGCAAAATCCACAATTTTCTCTTCGTCTTCAACGAGCTCCTTACGAATTCGGAGACTTTTTGTCCGAAACATATTTTCACATTCCAGTAGAACAAATTTAGTGAGACCATCAAGTTTAACCCAAACCTGGCAAAAAACATGAACATCATAATGAAAATAATGTTTTTTGCACAAGGAGAAAAGCAAGTTTTGATGGGTCCGAGTGAAATGTGATTCTGAACGGAAGTAGAAATTTTTCTCCAGCTCCTTATGCATATTTTGGCAGTATTCTTTGGCCAAAGAGCAAGCTTTTTTTGTATCAGCACTGACTGATTCTGTTTCTGCCCATGATTCATTTTTCCATTTTTGCTGCAACTCGAGGTCAAAAATAGATGAGCTGGAGGAATAGACAGTTTCAATAACGGCGCCAAAATATTTCTCATAAAGTTTTTCACAATCTGGCGTCCATGTCCAACCAATTTCAATCTCATTTCCTTTCAAACTTGACAATCTTGAATCAAATCCGGATTCGGATTTCTTGACCATTTCTCCCAGCTTACGGAACTCGGAGAGGCGCATCACACTAGAAAGCCCATTGATTTTACCTTCAACATCTTCAGCTAGTTGCTGGTTCTCCCCATTTTTCTTCTGGATGCTGCAACTCAAATTTTTGATTACATATTTAACTTTGGCAGGAACTTTAGACATTTTGCCTCTAAGATTTAAAAGGGGATCCTCCACTTTTTCAATTTGCAGGTTCACATTGGGATAGTAAAAATATTGACTCGAGTTGAGAGATTCCTGAAGAGGAGCGAACAAGTCATTGGCCATTTGAAGAACAAGAGACTCCTCACTTATTTCATCTTGAGCTGGGATCAAAGCTGAATTTAGAGCTGCAACTAAACCTCTCGAATTCATCTTTGGACTGATGATTTTATTCAAAGTCCAGGCCAAAACTCACGACTCGATTCTCGATTCTCGATTCTCGATTCTCGAGGCTCGAGGCTCGAGACTATTTTTTGAAATTCTAAAGAAACAAATAAAGAAAAAAAGCGTTTCAACTATGAACTATGAGTCATGTGTAAATAAAATGTAGAGAATAAAACTCATGAAATTTTTTATAAAGCAAAAGGCAAAGTAATTGACAATTAAAAGTCAATAATAAATGTCTTACGGATTTGGAGTTTTGAGTTGTTGTAGTTTGTTTCTGTGCAAAATCAGGTGGTAAAATGAGACAAAGTGTTTCCACACAAATCGAGTTGACGTTCAAGTTGAGACTGATTTATCTACAATCTACAAAAGCCATTCAAAGGAATGGAGTGGACTCGTAATTCTAAACCTAAAAAGAGGATGAAAATGGAATTATTTGGGCTGGAGGCGCAAAACACCAAGCACAAAAACAGAAAACTTGTCGTCAATTTTGCCTGTCAAATTGTAATCTAAAATCCAAATATGTGCTGTATACTTTTCCCTGCCATTCCATTCCATTCGTTTAAAAAAACGAGTGAATGTACAAATTACACAGATGACTCATGCTAGAAAATAGAAAAGGAATTTAATCCTTACGGAAATATTCCTGCACTTGTTTGTATGTTGTATTCTACTGAATTTTGACTCTTGCCCTTGCTCAAATTCCTTTGGAAAATTTCCTGTGCATTGTTCGACGCGAAGCTACATGGTATTTTGTCTCTCGTTCTTACGCAGGTAGGAAATATTTATTGAGTATTTGAGACCAACAAAATTTAAGCTTATACTCATCAATATTCTGAGACCACCTGCAGCGAATTCTACAATGGACCAAAAACCCAAAGCCAAAACACAAATTGATGTGTCGTTTAAATGCAGTTTTTATTTTTCAACAGTCTTAATTCTAAATGAAAATATCTAAACGTCCGATTTTAATAATTCATGCTCATTCAATGAGAATCTAAACCACCACAAATTTCAAATTCCAAAGCTAGTACAAAATAAGAAATATGAAACATCTACGTCAAAACTACACGAGTTTTGCAGGAGCTGAAATGAGAAAATGGAGAATTATGAACTATGAGATGAATATTGAAATGAAAACTAGTAGGAATACAATTGAATAAATTATATAAAAAATTTACATGTGGATTTAAAATACATTTCTAAAATAGTCCACAAATGAAAAATGACAAGGAAATTTTAGAACAAGTGGACACAAATTCCCAAATACATGAATGAATCCTGAGACCAATTTCGAACCCGAAAATTGCACGTAAATAAATACAGATAAAAGTTGTAGTTGCTCTAGTTTCTTGTTTCAGGTTTTATTCAAACTTGCTTTATTTAGAAAAACTTGATAATTTTTTGATTCATGTAAAAGAGGCAAGATTTGAAAGTAGGTTGCTATGACAATGTCAACATTTGCCCTCTCCCTTTGTCTCTGCCTTCTTCACTCCTCAATATCTGCGTCTCGGACACAACTTGAATGACAGTGGCACGTACCGTTCTTTCCATGTCTCAACTTTAGTATTTGCTTCAATAGTGTGGGCGTTTCCACCGCAATTCACGGCGTCATAAACCTGGAAACATTCTCCTTCCGCCTCAACAATCAACCAAGATTTCATCACCCGGTTGTCCACATTTGAACAACTCTCGGACGAATCGTAAGAAACGGGCTTCGCTGAAATCAGGAAAACATGAGAAATGTTAAAATCTTTGTATTTTGTTTTTTAATTACATGGAAAAATGAAAATGAGCAAGTCATTAAAAAAATTAGTGTTTACAGGCGATGGGAAAACCATTGGAGAATTTGATTGCAGCTGACTCCACGCCAAAGCCAAAATTGGTGGCGATGAATAAAAGGAGAAGAAAAGAGCCAACGAGTGATTGTTTTTGTGATCGCAGGAGATGAGTCATTTTTGTCCTATTCAACTTGAATTTGACTTTTGAGTTGGACTTGGAATGGAGAAGCTGGAACCAGGGTCTACCATTAAAAACTTTGCACATTTCTTGGTTTGTCCTTGAAGAAATCCGCGAAATTTAAAATTTTCCATTAGACCTCATGCAAATTTTAAATTTTGCGGATTTTTTCAAGGAAAAACCAAGAAATGTGCAAAGTTTTTAATGGTAGACCCTGGTTGGAACGTACTTTTAGACTTTGCCAGTTTTTGTTTCCAGTTTTCAAGTGAAGAATGATGACAAAAATCAGAATTTTCAGTGTGTTTTATAACGAGACTCGAAACTCGAGGCTCAGGACTCAAGACTTGATATTTGATATTAATGAGAAATAAGGTGAATTAATTCTCTCCTCTTGGTGGAAAATCCTGATGTAAAACCCATTAAAAAGCGGTGATTAGAATTGTGCAAAATACCGTAAAGTACGTCTTTCCGAGCTTTCCAAATTCCAAATTCCAAAGGCAAGTAAGTGTACAAAACAGAACAATCTGATCCGTATGAAATTTGAAGCACTAATTTTTCAAAAAAACCAAAAATGTTTTCTTAATGATGGAAAATCCCAACACAATAGCAATCCCAATTCAAAAGCCAAAAGTCAATAGACGTAGAAATGTCAGTGATTATTAAAACAGCATCGGCATTGAGCCTTGAGGACTGGGAATCCGGAATTGATTATGGGAAATTCTAAATGCAAATTAATTCGTCAGTCGACATCATTTGTAATTTGTAAATTAGTGGAGGGAAACAAAAGGCAGCTTTGATATTTGACAACAGACAACAGATGAAGAAAATATGAAATCAACTGCTTATAAACCCTATGCTTTGCTTTGCACAAAACCATCTACTATCTACTTAATTAACCTGAGCATTAAAAATGAGGATCGACTGTTATATTAAATCAAAACACAATCAAAATAACTGCCGAGTCCCGGAGAATGAAAATTCTATTCAAGTTTTCCTATTTTTTACCCAAAAGGACGAAGTGCATCTTCGAAAAATTGTGTACCAAAAATGGCCAAAAATTTTAGTCGGCGTCAGAATCCCAAAACATTGACAATTTCATTAGATTTTTCCATGGGATTCAATACGGACAATTGATGAGATATTTTGACTGGGTGATCATCTTTGTACGCTTTTCTAATGCCAATTATGGCATAATGACATTTGACGTTTCACATTTAAATGCTGGAAAGATGGAAAGAAAGTACAAAAGAATTCTGGAGAAAAAGAATGTTCCCGTATTATTGAAAATTGAAAAAACATGGTCTATGAAATTGGGAGGACCACAGAGCAAAGGAAATTCAAATGAGCATTGTGTTGTGTTGCTATGGTTATTATGTCATTTCCAGTTTAGTCAGTAACATTTTAAATTCTATGTATTAGATTTCAAATTCACTTTTCAATTTAAAATCTCACAGATAAAAACCCAGTTTGACTTTACAGCTTTCAGTCGAACATTGAACATTAGGCTGACCCGTTTCCTCTCAAACGTAAAAATCCCGGGTTTTTAGTATTTGGGCATGTTTGGGCTGGCTAAAAT
>JAQGBH010007921.1:0-10376 GCA_034698265.1 Sminthurinus aureus | reverse complement strand
CGGAAAAATCTACCGGCAACTTTGATTCCGGTGCTGGATCAACTTCCGACCAAAACTGACCTGCTGGAAGCCGCTTTGGGCATAATTCGACTTCAACTCGTTTACAGCGGTGACCATAACAAAATGACCTCGGATGACCTCATCAAGGGTAAAATCCTGGATGTGGAGACGGGCGTAACTTTAGACCTTGCACACTGCTACCATCTCGGAGTGGTCGCTGGTAGAAAGATCAAAAACTATCCCATCGCCCTCCAGTGGCTGGTTTCAGCACTAAGTCTCACTAAACAAAATTCGAACCACGACCATGTGACTCAAACCGAAAACGAATTCCGCGCCAAATTGGAACGAGAAATCAATGACACAGTTACAAAGCACAACCATCATTTTTTCCACCACCCACTCAAACCCAAGGATCACACTTCAAAATTTTTCGGCGGGAAACTTTTTCCATTTCCTTTAAATATTCCAGTGCCAGTTCTCTCTCATTTTCACCACACTCTGGGAAAATATCTCGAAGAGTTCAATTCCAAAGAAAGCGAGTTGAGAGCGAGAATGAAAGAGAAGATTCAGAGATATCAGGGCAAAATGGAACACCGACAACAATACACGTTGTGGGACCCAAATTTCATCATTTATTCCTTCAACGAGCTTTGCTCAGGGACAGATTTACTTGTAAGGAAAATCAACAATAATGAGAATTGTAAAAGCGCAAATCACAAAGTACAAACACTTAGTGAAATTTTGTCAACTTTTGATTCTTTATTTTGATTTTTTGCAGCCAGAGAGGGAAAAATTGAAGCTGTTTTGTTGGAACGAGCAAAAAGCAAGTCCATTTTACTTGATCGGCCCCATGAAGATGGAATTTATCTCCCGAGGGCCTGACATTGTCCAAGTTTACGACGTCCTGGGGCCAAAGAGGATCGAACAACTGGAGAACACTATAAAAGACTGGGATAACAAGTTCAAACCAGGACTTTCGGCGATTATAAAAAACGGCAAACCGGAAGTAAGTGTGTGGGATCTGCTTATCTCCACAGATGCAATTATCAGCAGCCAAGAGAACATCACGTGGCAAAACGTTTTCGTTCACGCAAAGGAATTGTTCGGAATGGTTCGTGAACATCATCACGCCATTACGAAATACACCTATTCTGGCCGCTTTTTGCCCCACGTTGACTTTGTGAGTGCAAATTATGTACAAATCCATGTATTTGAGAGACATTTGCCATTTTTATGTGTTATATATTATTCAATCGTCAGCTTTGCTTCTGGAGTCAAGCCAAAAAACAAAATGGCGGAAAAGTGCAGAATTTACGTGAATACACATTTTGATTAATTGTTGTGTTTTGTATTTTGAATTTTGAATAGGTGTGTGGTGAGAAATTTTGCAAAGGTCCCGAGAGGTTAGCCACCTACATCGTCTATGTACGTCATTCCTATTTTGACTGACATTGAACATTGAAATTAGCATTTTTACGCCTCTTTGATTTCCTGCGTAAAAAAAGGCGTCGCATGCGCCGCATACTTGTAGTTGCAGCTATAGTTTTAATTTTTGTTTTGATCTAGTTGTCAGACGTCCCGATTGGCGGCTACACTGTGTTTCCTCATTCAAGAGTGTCCGTTCGACCGGTTAAAGGATCCGCTCTATTTTGGCTCAATCTGGAGGGTAATTTAAACGGAGACAAGAGAACAATGCACGCTGGTTGTCCGCCTCCTCTTGGGATGAAAATGAAACTGAGTCAATTTATGAGGGTGGAATTTTCGGCTAATCGGTGGAATTGCCCTTTCAAGGATGGAGATTCTTTCTACATCAAGGTCAATGGCAACAAATAGGCGGTGTGTGGGCAAATGCTGCAGGGAATGCCAGGGTTTGGCTAAGGATTACAAACCTTAAATCTAGAATCTAGAATCTAGAATCTAGAATCTAGAATCTAGAGGGCACCAGCATCAGCAGTTTAATTGAAATGGTCAACTGTTTTTATGCCACAAGGTTTTTGGCACTAATTTCAACACAGTTTGGGCGTTTGGGCTCATCAAAAATGTATAAGAAAAAAATTTTCAAAACAAAATATGCAAATGCCAATAAAAATCTTGTTGTTATGTTTAACTCGCTTTATTTTGCACTAGCCGTTGCCCGCCCTGTAGGACTTAGTTCGGGAGTGAGCACCGTATTTCCCGACCAAATTAAATTTCCCGCTAATATTCAAACTTCCCGCCAATATTCAAACCCGCGCGAACATTCAAGTTCATGTTAATGCGCAAAACGTTTTGTTTATGAGTAAGCTTATAAGCGGGCCTTAACTGCGCAGTTGCATATGTAAGTATATATCTTATATGCAGTTGTACCTGCGTAAATACATGACCCGACCCGAGATATACCCTGAAAGGTCATCCAGTGACCTGGGTCATGGGTGCAATTATACGGAAAGGGTACATGCTCTGTCTAACTGTGCAATTATTTTTAACCTCCGACCTTTTTTTCGAACACTATGCGGACTCACAGACAGAATTTGTGTTATAGGGAAGTATATATATATGATTAAAAACTTTTTGTAGCCAAAGAACATCACAATGACAGTTGCTAAAAATTAAACACGCATTCATGATTCTGTTTTATTCGGGTTTTTGAACATGTATATTGTTTGAAGTTGTTCTGCAGAAAACCATTTCTACAGTCTACAGTCTACAGTCTACAGTCGACAGCTTCGATGGTATTTAACGCCATCCTCCAACCCATGGGCATCTGGCGGATCCTGTAACATGAAAATTCAAAATAGGTGTCGGAAAAGTTGTTTTTTAAAGTTGCATTTTACAATTATTTGGAAATTTGAGAATTTTTAGATGAAACTCAAAACTCATTTCTTACCTCCTCGATAATCTGTTGAGGAATAGACAAAAGAAATCATTTGATTTATTTAACAAAGGATTATAAATGAATTAAATTAGGATTTTTGAGCTCTGCGATTTTTAGCCTGCTATAAGCTCAAGACGCACATTAGCCATGTGTGTGGATTCCCGCATGGCTAATGGAATGTTTTCCACTGATTTGAGTGTGCTCTTTTAAACGGTGTAAAATTGTTGTTTTAATAAAATCTTTCAACTTACGTCCTCCTCCTGCTCAGCAAAAACGGGGTAAAAAAGGTAAAATCAAAAAATAGATATTGTTTAACAAATTTGTAAAGGAATTTTGTTTAAGATGTATGGATTTTGGTTTGATATTTGATATTTGATGCTTACGTCCACGTCGACGCCAACCATATTGACGTTTCTGACGGATATTGTTGGTGTGACTGAGCTCTCTTTTTGTTCTGGCGGATGGCGCTGATTGTTGCATGATTTGACACGTGGTGGATTTTCCAGTGCTTTCACAGCTGATGAGATCTTTGAGAAGGTCCATTTCAGAGCCAAAGTCTACGTCGTCGTGCTCCTGCAAAAACAGATCCAAACTGAATACAAAACATACCAAATGGACAATGAACAAAGCACAATATGGAATATTCAAGGATATCTGTGCAGTGTTTGATTTAAAACCTTGGTTATTGACTGGATGAAATAAGCAACTTCCATATCCTTGGAAAGTTCTGCAAAATATAAAATTCAGTCGGGATTTTAAAATTTAAGTAAAAATCCAAGCAAACATTGTTCAGATGATAAAAATATTCATGAAAAACGTACGTTGAACTTCAGTTTTGTTGTAGCTTTCTGGTGCGTAGTAGTGCAAATAAGGCTTGCACTCGGCAACTGGTTTTATAGCCATTGTCCACTGATCACATCCCTCTTGGCTTACAGCTCCTAAAAAAATTTCAAGTTGTCAAGCTGTCAAAATGTCAAAACTTATTGTTAGCCAGGAAAAAAGCAGAGAATTTTTCAACTGTCAAAGATTGAAAATTTTGAAAAGAAATGGTAATCATTTGCTATTTATGATTTACCGCAGGCTGTGTATTTCCAAAAGACGCATTCTTGAACGAGGGAGTTAACGCTACTTTCTTCAGTATCAACACGAATTGGTGTGTAGTTGACTTCCGCTTCTTTTTCCACTGGCAGTTCACTTAGTACGGCGCAGAGTTGGACAGCTCGGGCGTGGTCAACAGTTGTACTTTCTTTCACTTTGTCTTGGTCACATTTGTCTGCTGGTAGTTGGACCAACTCAAAAAAGCCACAGTCTGCTGAGAGGGGAAATCGGGTTTTTCCGGCTGCAAATCAATTTAAAAAGAAGCATTTTTGATTTATAACACAGCTTTAAAAAAATTATTAATTGGCTTGACAATTTACAATTCTGTAAATCACTTACAGCATTTTTTCCATCTGTAAACATGGCAGTTTTGTGTGGTCACCTTGACCTTCTGTTCATCTTTGGGTTGGATAAAACTCCAGAGGAATTTGAACTGGTCAAGGATTTGGGTGTTGTCGAGAGAGGAGCATAATTTTTCGGCCGTGTGGTGATGTAAGTCGGGCAAAGGAGACAACTTCAAACTTCCAGCATGGCTGACCAAATGTAGATCAGTCCCAAGTACGCCAGAAAGGCCACACAGGGACAACAAGAAGGGGACACCGTAGGACATTGCGCGTGACATTTTAAATATTTAGCTATTTAGCTGTTCACAGAAGACAACAAGACAAAATTCTTGAGCCTACCAATAATGTGACCAGAGGACTGGGCGACAGAAGAAAACAAAGTCATAGCACTTTTATGACGGTAACAATGAATGTCTGAAATTACTGCATGAGTTCTCATCATAAAACCTTTTTAATCACTCAATACCCAGTCTTCCCAAGCCAAGGTTGAAGCGATCCTTCCGATAGTCAATAGTCAACAAAATAATTGTTCCAATGGTTAAGAATTGTACAATGTACTATTTTTAAGAACGGGCGGTCAAAAATAATTTAGCACGGCTGAAACCAAATCCAAAACCGTCTAATTGAGATGAGTTTTTGCCATGATTAAAAAATGTTTCCTTGCTATGGCCAAAAAACTTTTGGTTGCTATAGCCAAAAATATTTTGATTGCTAAAGCCAAGAAAACTTTGGTTGCTATAGCCAATAAATTTTTGGTTGCTATAGCCAATAAATTTTTGGTTGCTATAGCCAATAAATTTTTGGTTGCTATAGCCAAGAAATCTTTAGTTGCTAAAGCCAAAAAATCTTTGGTTGCTATAGCCAAGAAATGCTTAGTTAAAAAACTTTCCCACGAGAGGGCGCTGATTAAATTAAAATCTCCGCTAGAGGAGCACGTGCACAGGCACCCGGAAGCCGGACACGAGGAAAACAATACTCTGTTTCGCAAGGTAAGAATCACGATGAATGTTTTAGATTTTAGATCCAAGAAACTACAGAAAGTTATATTCAAATGAAATATTCACATGAAAATGTCGCATTTTTTTGCTGCTGGCACTGAATCGTCAGTCAACTCAACCAGTTTTTTATGACTAGTAAAAACTAATCTCTTTGTTTTGGCCGTTACTACTAAAACTCTTACATTGTGCTGCTGTTGTTTAACTTGGTCATTGACCATTTTGTAATAACTGTAACATAACATCAGTTTGACTAACGGAGTACACAGTGCACGCATCAAGAATCTAGAACTCGTCCTTAGTACTTGGTTTCAAAGACGGGCATCACGTTTTAATCCACTCCACGTGACATGTACAATGTACACTCTTCATATCCAATATCCAAAGCTTACGACTTACAATTAAACCACCACACCATCGCATTAAAACGTGTTTTGAACATTAATTTAACCATTTATCTGCAACCAAGTACCAAGTCCGAGTTGTCAAGTTGAGTGCATGTTTGATGCATATTTACTTGTCTTTATTCATTATTTATTATTCATTATTCGTACTCAGTGATAAAACTGGTGGTTTTTACTGCCAAAAAATTAAATGCAGAGTTTAAGTGTTGCTGATTCTCAAGGCTCGAGCCTCGAAATTAAACTCAAGTTTTAATTGCTTCAACAAAGGAAATAAAATGAATTTTGTAGTTTGTAGCAATGACCTTTTATCTTTTATCAACATTGATGTTTGAAAATACAGAGAAAATACATGATGCAAAACTGACAATGAGCGCATATTATTTATTACTTTTAGCATGTTTCATGCTGTACAAAAACTGGACAAGTAGTATTGAATTGACCGCCATTTCCGGCCCAAGTTTTATTTTATATCCAATATCCAATATCGAATCCGGTTGTTCTCTCATTTTGCTGCTTTTCTTTACAATGAGCCATCAACATCCGCTGCTATTTTGCCATCGGTTGAACTTGTTTCTTTTGACTTTTGACTTTTGAACCTAGAGTCTACTCAACTCCATTGACTTTGATTCGAAAACTTGTCCTGTCCGTCAGAGGGCACTTCCACTCTTTAAATCGCGGCAGGGCTCGGACCATTTGACCCAGTTTGATTTTCCCTCCAAGGGGCGAAGGGCACCCAGCGTGAACTGATTTAACATCCCCTCGCAGGTTGCCATCGAGATTAAACCAAAATAAGACCGAGCCTTTGATCGGTCTAGCGAAAACCCTCGAGTGCGTAAAGACGGTGTAGCCACCAAGCGGGACGTCAGACAACTAGCTTCAAGTTTTTTGTACAAATTCATCATCAAAATTCATCATTTCCATTTTTAGAAAGCGGAGCTGACTACTGTAAACTGTAAACTGTAAAGATCAAGTTTAATGAACTTACGTAGACTACGAAATTTGCCAGCCGCTCTGGAAGGTCGCAAAGACCGCCATTACAGAGCTACGCGGTAATAAAAAAAACAGTGCAAAAATATTCAAAATTTGAATTTTGTGCTTTAAAACAAGTCTCTCGAAAATAATAATAATAATTCAATTTTAAATGTCTTACGTAGTCAACGTGAGGCAAAAAATGTCCAAAATAGGCATACTTTGAAATTTTAAATGTTTCCCTGGAAATTTTAAAAATTTCCTTGGTGTGAATGAAAACCTCGTTCCAACTAACATTTTGTTTGGGGCTGAATTCCGTTTCAGTAGCTAAATAAAGGTCAAGAAACTTGATTCCCGGTGCCCCATCTTTTCGCACCAGGGCTCCAGTACGAAACTTGTCGCCTGAGTTTTCTGGAGCGCTCATCATTTCTTCAATCGCTTTTGGCCCCAGAACGTCGTAAACTTGGACAATGTCAGGCCCTCGGGAGATAAATTCCATTTTCATTGGGCCAATCAAGTAAAATGGACTTGTTTTTTGCTCGTTCCAACAAAACAGCTTCAATTTTTCCCTCTCCGACTACAAAAAATCAAAATCAAGAATCAGCACATGACAAAATTTCATTCAAACTTTGTGCTTTTAAAATTCCCGCGATGATCGTGTTCTCGTTATTTTTGATTTGCGGTTTCCTTACGAGTAAATCTGCGCCTGCGCAAAGCTCGTGGAACGAGTAAATATCCAGATTTGGGTCCCACAAGGTGTATCGTGGCAGGTGGTCTACTTGATCCTGATATCTTTTAATTTGCCCAAACATTCTCGCTCTGTGTTCACTTTCCTTGGAATTGAATCTTTTGAGGTATTTTTCCAGAGTGTGGTGAAAATGAGAGAGAACTGGCGCTGGAATTATCAAAGGAAATGGAAAAAGTTTCCCGCCATACCATTTTGAACTGTGGTCCTTGGGTTTGAGCGGGAGGTGGAGAAAATGATGGTTGTGCTTTTGAACTGTGTCCTTGATTTCTCGTTCCAGTTTGGCGCGGAATTCGGTTTCGGTTTCGGTTTGAGTCACAATGTCGTGGTCTGACTGGTTTTGATTTGAATTTTGTTTAGTGAGGCTCAGTGCTGAATCCAACCACTGGAGGGCGATGGCATAGTTTTTGATCTTCCTTCCAGCGACCACTCCGAGATGGTAGCAGTGCGCAGGGTCCAGAGTCACGCCCGTCTCCACATCCAGGATTTTACCCCAGACGAGGTCATTCGAGGTCATTTTGTTATGATCACCGCTGTAAACGAGTTGGAGTCGAAGGATTCCCAAAGCGGCTTCCAGCAGGTCAGTTTTGGTCGGAAGTTGATCCAGCACCGGAATCAAAGTTGCAGGTAGATGTTCCCGGAGGGTGCGATGAAAATCCTCGGATTTTTGGATCAGACCTGTGAATTTTCGGACAATCCTGAAGATTAGCCGGTAGGCGGCGAGGGAATTCCGAGCGGTTTTTGAGGCAATTTCCTCCACCCATTTTTCTGACCATTGGCCGTTTTTCACTGTCGTTGTTCTGTTGGCATTTGCCTGGGCATGGGCGTCAATCGTCCCCTGTGCGTCTTTCAAGTATCTGGAAAAAATTAGCGGCAAATCTGTCTTATTGGTCGCATTTGAAATTTGACAGTTAAACAAAATTTTTAAACTTTGAAGTGATATGAATTATGAATTACGAATTACGAATTACGGTAGAAAATCTTGGTAAGATATACCTACTCGAGTACGTCCTCTCTTGACAGTTCCGCCCACCTTGACCTTGACATTTCTTGCTGATGTTGATTCAGGAGTAGAAAAGTCGCCTTTAAATCTACCAACGCTAAAGTCTCGAGACAGTCCAGACACATTGGATAAACGGGCGTGGAATCCAAGTCCACTAGCGTCCCCTGGTATCCCTCCAGAAACTCTGGAGACACCACAGTTTCTGATTTTGCAGGGTCATATTTACACGAGACTTGTTGAGATGTTAAAATCTGGAGAAGTAGCAGAACAAAAGAGCCCCAGAGAAGTAGCATGTCTTTGCTGTTGAAAAAATTACCACATTTGTCAGAGTTAACAATTGACAATACTTGACAACTGGTGTGGGGGTCAGTCAGATTGGTAACAGTGTTGATATTTCCATTTCTGGGGTTTTATGTAGTAGCGGCCTGTGCTTGGGGATTGTGGACGAGTTTTCTTTTGTCTTTTTGGTATGACGTTAAAGTCTAAAGTCTCAAGTCTGTGGTGAGTTGTGAGTTGTGAGTACAAAATGACCATGATGCAAAACGAAATTGCTGAAATGTTTAGAGTTGATAGGAGGAATGGTCTATTCATTGTCATTGTCACATGTTCCATTGTGTTTGGTTTCGCTGCGTTCCTTTGCTAACGCAAGATTCACAAAACTATGCAAAGTGGAAAATGTCTTTCAAAATTCACTGCAATCACATTTTTCAACCTAAATTATTGAATATTGGTCAAAGCATGTCTCAAGTGACCTCTCGTCACATACTTTCGGAATTTACCACCTTTTTTAATAATTGTAGATTTTTCTTCAGAGGAGTAGGTTTTTGGGTGCGATTTGACTGCCTTCCGCTCATTATAAATTTTTCATGCTTTGGTCACTTCAGGATGTCCACATTTAGCTGCATTTTCCGTCCAGATTTTTTTGACACCGGAACTTGTAATAACAGGAATTTTGAAATTTCGGCATATTTGATATAATTTGAAGTAAATTGGGCATTTTGTTACCATGGATATTTCCAGCTCCTCCCACAAAATGTGGGTGGAAATATTTCTTGGACTGCTGTTAATTTTTGAGCACAAGAGTATTTAAAAGCCAGAGAAGAAGAAGAATGATAATTATTATTATTATGATTATTCTTGTCACGATTAATTAAATTCATTGTTGTTGGTTGCAAACTTTGTAAACAAGTTTTTCTGATTCTTTTTCACTTCAAATGATCAAGTTTTAAAATGAACAAAGTCAACGGTGAAAATAACTAACGACAATGACTCCAAGGAATGTATTTCTTTGAGTCGTTGCCTATTTTCACAACATTTTCATGTTTAATATTGAAAATAGGGCGAAACCGGCAACTTTGAGATTTTACATGAAATTGAGATTTGCTGTAATAATTTAAATGTTGCATCTCGTATTCTATTTTGAAAAGAGCAAGATTAAAAAACTCTTGAGTTCAACACACGACCAGTTGTTGGGCTTTTCATTGTGAAACTAAAAATATTAGGAAGATGCTTGGTGAATGCAACACTAGTCTAAAATGTCCAAATAAAGGAGAGTAAAAGATACATGGTTCTATAGGTGCTTACAAAAGATCAAAATAAGCACAAAGAATTTAGAAAAGCACCCGATTTTTAAGTTAGAAATTTTTGGCAAAATGAGTAAACCAAAGAAGCAGAATCGTATCAACTCTTTAGCGTGGAGGTAGGCTAACTAAGAAATACGAGAGCACAGTAATTTCGTACTTGAAAATCTGATACTTTTCTAAATTTTTTGTACTTATTTTGTTTTTTTGAAAGCGCCTACAGAACTCTGTATATTTTACTCGCCTTTATATCTCTACTTTCTGCTTTCGTCATAAGTATTGAATATTCAGTCCCAGGACTAGAGGCTAAATAAGCGCGCGGAGAGGTTATGGAAAAAATAACCTCCTGGAGAGGTTGAATAGCCTCTGCGAGGTTATTTCAGC
>JAQGBH010007920.1:0-10377 GCA_034698265.1 Sminthurinus aureus | reverse complement strand
TAATCTTACTCTCTTTTGTGTAAAATTTTATACACATTTTATATTTTATCAAAATTCAAAACAAATACCCACAAACATGCATAATATGTAATCAAATTTGATTTGATTTGATCACAATTAGATTTACTCTTATACTATATACTATTATATTAATGCTTACATATATTATATTATGCGAAAGTGGAGACCGTTTCTGACAAGGAATACCCTATACATATTATTTTGAAGAAACATAATAATATTATAATAATAAATAGAAGTATACAATTTTAACATAAATAATATATGCATACATTCATAAGAGAGAAAAATCGTTAATAAAATTATATGGTGTACAGTGTACACATAGTTTTTCATTTTTCTATCATTTTAAAATACACATTATACACCGTCGATATGATGTACACAGCAGTCTATAGTAAATAGTAATGTGATATATATATCTCGCACAATAAATAAAAATGCAGAAAAAAAAACTCGTGTATGTTTTTGCTTTGAAACTTTTAACAAAATTAGGTTAAAAATGAGAGAATATATATAATATTATAGAGTAAATAGGTATAGATTGAGACTTGAGACGCTTCAAGTTTATACAAGACACGAAAGACAAAAAAGAAATCATCATACATTGATATAGTATAACGTAGAAAGAAGAAATTTACTTCAAAATCTTACAATTTGATAAGTAAATAATGAGCCCATTATAAAGTAAGTATCACTTTGTCTAAAATATATTCTCAACTTTCTTCTTCAACTAGATAAGCATCGGGCTTTGAAGACCTTTTTTTGTTTTTACTTTCTTTCCTAGATTTCTGCTTCAAATCCGGTCTAAAAACGTGTTTATTTATAAGAGTGGTTTCATCTATTGTCTGAGGTTTTATATCGTCGATATCAGTACTTGGTTCAAACGTAATTTCAAAGCCAAAATCCGCCATTCCCTGTGCAAAGAGTACTGAAAAATCAAATGAAACAAAGACAATAACATTAGACATACGGTATACGCGTTAAAATACATAACTAGTACATACACGATATTCACATTCATGAATTATTCTGTACTATTTTTTTTAATAGGCTTTGGTAGTGTCATTTAACTTTATTATTGTTGTTGTTGCTGTTACTACTACTATTGCTTTCTTATGATTATCATTAAATGCTGCAGTGAGTAACTGTGTACAACATGAGATTATACACGACTGCATATGCTCCACAGAGAGAGAGAGAGAGAGAGAGAGAGAGAGAGGATGTGTAACTACTAATGAAATTTAATATTGAATTGTTCATGCTTTTACTTTGAACTTTCAACCTACTTTAACATATATTATATGGTCAAAAAATACTCACAACACACACCACGAAACCTCTGGGTAATAGTATAACGATTTCATGAAAAAACTATGTGCATTCTTAAATGTATTTTCGTAGTGCTTTTAAGACTGACGTTTTTTTTTACAAAGTATGCAATGTGCGTAGCATTATACAACCGTATATACTATAGGGTATACGATTCCAATAAACTATGGAATTTAATTTTAAATTTTAATGATGAAGTCTATATTATATATATAACAAATAACAATGCTATGCAGATTTTTATGCAAAGATGCAATCATTGGTGAAAAATGAAAATACATGCCATAATATTATTATGAATCCGGAATAGAATAGTGCGGAGAATAGAGTTTAAGAGAGAATAAGGAAAGTTTTTCAGAGCGACCAAGTACTAATTTTAGGTCAAAGTCTTGTAAATTGAAGTCAATCAATCATATTACATGCATGTACTAAAAACTAAAAGTATGCATGACTAAAACAAATATTTGTAATACCATTATTGAAGACTGCAGACGACATTTAGATTTATGTTTTTTGCCATTAAAAAATAGAAATCAAAATCTCTTCTATAAATCTAAGGGTGACTAACTGTATAGCCTACAAATACAACAGTTTTTTAAAAAAAAAAGTAACAAAAATGTACATAACATGGACAGTGTGTGCCAAAATACAGTTCTATATAGTCAAAACAGTGGAAAATATTGATTATATATCATGTACATATAAATAATCATCTATTTATTTACGGGTTCAATTGAGAGAAACTTTTTCTTCTTCATATAAAAAATCCAATCCCTTACGGGACCAATTAATACCACTCATGAATAATAACGATAATAGTATTTTATGAAATAATAATAGTAACATACAACAACAACAATAACAACAATAATAATAATAGTCATAAATTATCAACAACATGATGTGATGTTTTGCTGCCATAATCAAATTTGAATTATTTACAACATAATAATAATTATCATCATTATTATTATCAAAAAGTTTATGATCGTAGAATTTCACAGATATCTTATTTTTACCTGCATATGGAGAATTGAATTGATATACAATGCCTAAAGGACAATAAGGATAAGAAGCTTCTGGTGGAGGAGGAGGAGGCAGTTGTTCTTGTTGTTGTGTCGAGGATGATGTTGTTGAAGAAGTTTCAGTAGTAGTATTTACAATAGTAGCAGCATTTTCTTCTTCCGTGTTATTTAGATTAGCATTGATAATTTTGAGTCGTTCTTGTTCTCGTTCTTGTCGTCTTGGACTTTTCATTTTCTTCTTTTTTTCTTTGTTCTTCTTTTTGATACCAAGTTCATTTTGTGCATCATCTCCTAATTCTTCCTCCTCTGCTTCTGATCGGGACGTGCCATAACCAGGCAAAATCCCATCCAAAAAAATGACGCCTTTTTTTACCTTTTTTTCATCCACAATCCTTTCTCTATAAAAATAATACATTACATAAACAAAATTACAACTAAAGAATCATATTATAAAACTAGTTGGTACAACGTAATATATTATACATAAAATGGCCAAAAGATGAAAAGGATGCACCCAAAAACTTTACTATTTTTTGCAAATAATCTTTAGAAATTAGTATTTGTTATAAATAATCCCCTCATTTTCACATAATTCTTACAAATACAATAAGTATATTTGCATATTCCTATATACTTATAAATAATAGATTACTAGTAAAACATCTGACAATACAAAACAACGTCATAGAATATACATGGCTATATATATGTTTTTAAAATTTTCAACTTATGATACTACAAAACACATAAAATAAAAGATAATAATATTGGAAACTATAATAATGGTCTCTGTTTGTATATAATAATATTATATCATTTTTACAATTTCATATTACTGTGTATAATATATATTTTACACGATCTCTGTCATTATTAAAATCTATTATAACACTACATATATTTTTCTAAAATATTTGAAGCATCATACTACTACTATCAGGAGTTCTTTGAACATGATAGTAGTAGTAATGTGTTATTTTTAGTGTACTAAATGAATAGTATAATATCATCTGCTACTGGTTTTCTTATTACAATTATAATAATGTATATTATTTATATTAAACATTAAACTAGTCTACATATACTGTATACATATATACTATAATTTCTATCATCTATAATCTTCATTTGTACACCGTGCAGTATGGCTTCTCAGGGTTCTTAAAAGTTTTTATGTATTTTTTATTCACTGTATGAACATATTTGTTTGTTTGAAATATTTCCAGTCAATTCCATAAAATGCTTTTTCTCTCTCTTTCTTTCAAACAGGTATAAATGTCCAATTATAATGCTCAGACTTCCGTAGTAGTAGTTGAAAAAATTCCCGTGCCATTTTAAAAGTGTTCCTATTAAAAAAAAATGTCAACAACAAACTTTGAATACTGCTTGACCCACAGCACACAACAACCACATTTTTTTAAAAAAAAAATAAATATAATAAACAAAACAAATATATCCAGAGTTTATAGTCTCAAGCCTTTTCTTAGAGACAACCATTCATAAAATAAAACAATGTCTCCAAGTGTAACTTTTAAGAACCCTGAATACCACATGATAATATATGTTTGTATTATGAATAAAATTTATAAATAATGTTGTAAGAAAAAACTATGATAAAGTGTGTAATATGAAACAAATAAAAACAAAACATCATTCTTACCTAAACCCAGCCACAACTAATATTCCTTTGGAAGGTAGAGCATCTGGTAAAGCAGGTTCTTTATTAACATAGGGCACGGGGTTGGCATGGGGTTGTCCTTTTGCTGATGAATTTGATTCTACGGTAACTTTGACTGTTTTTACTTCTTCTTTGTTAGCTTCTGTAGTATCATTTGATTTGGTTGTACTTTCAAGCTCCATTTCACTCACCACATCAGATTTTTCTGTACTAGTGGTTGTGACGTCAGGTGAAAGTGTTTGTGCTGGTAAAGTTTCATCCGTCTGTAATTCGTTTGAAACTGGAGTTATTCCCTCCTATTTGAATAAACAAATAGACAAAATTGTAAAAAACAAATGTAATATTATAATTTATAATAAAAAATATTATGCATTCAAAACTATACATGTTTTTTTCATAAGTTTTCACAAAATAGAATCGTTGTTTAATATAAAACATGAAATCATAAAAATCGGCTAAAAAGTGGTGATTTTAATTCTTTTTTTACAATTTTACAAACACATAATAGATACATCTCCCAATATAAATACCATGTTTATTGAAAAATTAAAACAGAAAATATTTATATACAGTAATAAGTAATAATAATTATTATTATATAATTTTATGCCATAGTCGAACTAAATATTTCAAATGCAAACGAACCTTTTTCGCCCTAGATAACTTTTTCTTTTTTCGATGAAGCAGCTTTGCATTTTTCCTGCTATAGTTCTGCTGATACAGTTCTGGTCTAGGTTTTTGAAATGTAAATGGGACAATGGGTATTTTGATTGTAACGCTCTTTATGATCTCCGTTTCTTCACCGTCCTAAAAAATTAATTTTTTTTAAATTAATATTTTAATAATTTCATTATACAAGTTTTCCTGTATGCTCTCTCTACATAGATGAAACAAACAATAATGTATAATATGATTGTGAAAATACAAGTTTGAAAAATAAACAATAAAAACGATACATTTGAGAAAATACACACAGGCATATTTTTTTAAGTTTTTTTCTTGTTACCTTTTTTAACATTTCATAGTTTGCAGTCTGAATTTGGAGGGGATTCAATTTTGAATTGTACTTTGAAATTGTAAATGGTTTCTCTGGTATTTCAGCTGGTATAATGTGAATTTCATTTCCCATCTATACACACAACAAAATAAATAAATCACATCTATCTCAAATCTTGGCATGCACAAATACAATATCATGAAATCACAATAAAATTATTAACAAAAAGAATTATTTATTATTTACTTTTGATTTAACTATTCTTCAATGTAAAATATTCGATTGTTATATGATCTCGGGATTTTCGTTATTATAAGAAAATGTAATTATGGATGAAACTAATGATTATAAATAATACCTGAATAGCTTGAGAAACAGGTCTTGGAACAGGAGGAGGTGCCTGAACCGGTTGATTCATAATAATTCCATTAGGCCAGTTTAGAATACCAGGTTGAATCATTGGATTTGGTCCAGGTAAAGGTGGAAATTTACTATTGTGCTGAACCATACCACCAGGCATCATCATCATGTAATTTGGACTAAAAGGTGATGGTGTAGTAGTAATTGGAGGGTCATCCCTTAATTTAATTCCCATTTCTTTCTCAAGTCGTTCATCTAAAGAAAGTCTTTTTGGTGGTGGTGGTGGTGCTAGTTGTTCTTCCACAGTCAAGTCAACATTTGGAACAATTTCTATAAGATTTGATGGATTTGGCAGTCTATAATTACTTCCAGTAATAGTAGGAACTATCAACTCTTCATTATTTAAAGGTTCAGTAATAAAACTAGGTTCAGTAATTACTACTAAACTACTGTTACTAGTATTCTCGGCCAATTCAGAGTCAGAAATGGTAGAATCAGCAACATTTAATCGTAACTGTGGAGAAATTACTCCAGTGGTTGGAGTAATTTGAGAATAACTTTTATCAGTATGACTCAACAATAATAATGATGGATCCTCTTCAACACTGCTAGCAGTAGGAATTGGTGTTCTTTCATCAATAGGATGGCTATGAAGATGATGATGCTGATGATAATAGTGATGATGTGGTCGATTACTTTCAGTATCATCAACTATATTTGATAATAGCCTTTCTTCTTCTGATGGACGTCGATCATGGAGGGGGTGGTGGTGATCATAATGCCGAGTTCCTCCTCCTTGTAAATAATGAAGATAATCATCAGGTGTACCATCTCTAAATATAACTTCTCTATTTATTTTACGTTCTCGACTGTCATCTCGTCTTCGATTCCTGTCGTATCTTGGAATTCTTTCATCTCGTTCATCATAACCATATCTCATTCGATGGGATCTACCACCACCACTTATCGATCGATCTCGATGAATTCTTTCAACAGGTGAATAACATCTTGAATATCTACTATCATAATGACGACGACCATGAGATCTGTCATATGAAGATCTAGGTGATAATTTGTACCTCCTTTGATGATGATGAGGTGATGATGATCTAGAGCGGGATGATGAACGTGACCTTGTTGTTGATCGAAGTCTTCGTCGAAGAGCAATGGGAGATTTTGACCGTCTTCTTAAATGAGGTGATGGAGATCTTGAAAAACTTCGTCTAAAACGAGAAGGAGGTGGTGATTTTGAAAAATTTCTTCTTGGTAGGAGATTTCTTGGGATAGGTGACTTTGATCTAGAAATAGATCGCCTCCGTCTTTCAGAAGTATGATTAACAGGATATTTTGAATCAAGTTTCCTTTCATGATGTACTTCATTCATCAGTAATGGATAAGAAGAAATACTACTACTACTTTCTTTCTCTTCATAATGATGATGAGAGGGATGGTAGTGTTGTTCTTCTTCTTCTTCTCTAAAATCGGCAACATTACAATCTGTTTTTGCTGTTGTTACTACATTCTGAATTTTGGAACATTTTGCTAAATAATCTGTAAGTTTTTCATCTAGATCATTTTTAGAATCAATACCAACTTGAACATCATTCAAAAAAAAACTAGTAGTAGCTGCTGATGAATGTATTACAGGAATTGGATGAACTAGTTGTAAATTTTTTTCTGTATGACTTTTCTGAATATTTTGAAGTAAATCATCTGCACTTAGATCCTTTTTCTCCATGACTAACTGAACTAGAACATCATCATCTACAAATGTATTTTGTAAACTAGTAGCTTCTTGCAATAATTTTTCAGCTTCAGTAAAAGCATCATACTCAGTCGATGATGATTGTTCAATTGTTTTAGTTTTTATTGTTGCTGTTACATGACTATCATTATTTATGTATTTGATAAGCTTTTGTTCTTCCTTTTTATCATCATTCTCATCATTGAGTAATTGTGAGAATATTATCATTTGACTACTACTATCATTACTTCCAGTCTTTTTATTGCATTCTACTTGTTGAATAGCAAATTGTAAATCATGTAATTTACTAATGTCATCATTATCATCATTTTCTGAAGAACTTACTTCTGTTGATACGTCTCCATTACTGTCACTATTTGATTTTGAGGATGATGAATGAAGTGATCTTGATGACGAGTCTTTTAAATTTGTCATTTCATAGGAAACTTGATCTTTGTCATTATTTAAATCATTATTATCATCATCATCATACTCAGTTGAATAATCACCAATTGAAGAATTTGAATCCGAACCTCCTCCTCCTGTTGTTCTTTCTCGTTTATGATGATGTTTTGATTTCTTTTTATCACTTCTACTACTACCACCATCACGATCATGATCTTTAGAAGATTTTGAAGAATGGTCTCGATCATCACCTTTGTCTCTCCGATGACTTTTACTATCATTTTCTCCTCCTCCTCCACTTCTTCGAGATCCACCTCCACGACCATCATCATTATCTGAACTATCATCATCATCTTTGTAATTTCTAGATTGATCTTTATCTTTTTTACTTTTACTCTTCTTTTTCTTCTTCTTCGTTTTCCTGTCTTTATCACTATCACTTTCTTCACTAGAGGAAGAATCTGTTGAACGAGTTTTAGCTTTAGTAGTAGTAGTTCTAGTAGTAGGTCGAGAATGAGAAGAAGTTGATGAAGCATCATCATCATCATCGTTACTAGATTTGGATCTTGATCGACGTTTAGAAATGACATCTTCGTCTTCAGACTCTGATTCAGTTTCATGTCTTTTTTTCTTATGATGATGAGATATTTTCTTTGAAGAACTTGTTGAAGAAGCATGACGTTTTTCTTTCTTCCTGGGTGATGGAGATGATATATGTGTTTTTGTTATTTTTTCTGGAGCTACGGTTGCTACTTTTGGTGGCAGTTTTGGTTGTGCTGCTAAGGATGATGATGATGTTGAACTTTTAGTAGATACTACAACCATATCTTCAATAATTATTTTTTTATCTTTTATCTCTTTTTCCATACCTTTTCCTCCTGTTGTTGTTGTTGCTAGTGGTGATTGTGGTGGTGGTGGTAATGTTGTTGAGGATTTTTTTATTGGTACTACAATAGCTTCTTTTTTCTTATTTTCTGTATCTTTATCTATTGTTGTTGTTGTTGTTGTTGACAATTTGGTTGATTTTGATTTTTCAAGTTCAATATCACTCTGATCGATTGACATGGGAGAATCATCTTCATCATCACTCTTGTCTCTTTTTCTTTTTTTACTATTCTTATGACGGTGACGATTTTTACTTTTACTTCTACTTCGATGACTCCGATGACGATCCTTCTTTGACTCTTTCTTCTTGTCCTTCTTTTTCTTCTTTTCTTTTTTAGATGAGGATGAAGGGGATTTGTCACTTTTTGATTTTTTATTATTAGTATTTGGGATAATAATAGTATCTTTTTCCAACTCAATATCCGATGGTATTTCTACCATCTCATCATCACTCATTTCCTCATCTTCACTACGATGACTACGAGAGATTATTAGTGGAGATGGTTCCTTATCCTTTTTCTTACGTTTACCGTCAACATGAGTTTTCTTTAATAATGGTGAAGGTACTGATTCCATAGAGCTATCATTTTCAGTAAAAAATTCATCATCTTCTTCTTCACTTTCTATTTCTTCTTCTTCATGTTTTGGTTGTGATGGTGGTGCTGCTTTTGATGATGTTGTTGTTGTTGTTGTTGTCACTTTTGAAATTGTTGGTTCTACTTTTGCAACTTCTTTTTTCATCTCTCTAGATGATGATGATGATGATTTTCTTTGATTTAAGTCTTCACTTTTATCCTTTTCTTTAATTTTATCATTTTGATGATGATGATGATGATGAGATGGTAATGATGAAGATGAAGAAGATATTTTAGAACTACTAATAGAAGCAGTAGAGTTAATTATTGTATTAGATTTAGAAATGGGATGTGGACTTTCTACATTTTCCTCATCATCCGAATATAAATGAGAAATTACAACATTTTTACTTCCAATTGATGGACAAAAATCTTTTTCCAACTCAGCAAACCATGTCCTTCCCTCTTTTTTCTTTGTTGTAATTGTTGATGAAGATGATGGTTGCATGGGATTAGATTTATTATTTAAAAATTCAAACATTATCTTTACCAATTCAGGATCCTCAGATTTTAGAATATCCTCACGAGATTTGTATAGTCCACGATAAGTTAATGGATTGACCCCAAATTGTAGAGATGGTTTACATTTTGTTGTTTTGACTAAAGATATTGGATAGGCTCGTATCTTATCAGGATCATCTTTAGAGATGATTATAGTTGTTTTAATTGGTGCCAATTTGACCGGTTCAGATATTAGGGCCTTAGATAAAGATGATGGATCATCAGAAGTTCCAACACCACGTGATGGAGATGGTGATCTACTTTTAGTTCTGTAAAAAAAATAAGATGATAACAATATTCATTATTTGTTTGAGCATTTAAAAAAACTGATCGTATTAGTAGTAATTAAAATTACACTACAACTATAAGTATTCCCAAAATGAATTTAAATTCATATTTATTAGGAATACATCGGATCAGTCGACTAATTATAATAAAGTAGTAATTACGACTCATTACCCTACTTATTTTAGTTTTTTTTTTTGTTTGTTTGTTTGATTTTGACTTTTGTAAGGAAAATACTAACATAATATTATTTAATGACAATATTTTATAGTACAGAAACAAAATACATAGAATATTGTCCAATTAATTTGAAATTATTGTTGTTTTAGAATTTACCGAAAACATTTGTACAATTATTATTCATCATATCATCAGAAAAGAAAAGATACTTTATAATTGTTGACATAATATTATGGTACTCAAATTATCAAGATACAAGTAAAAACGCCCGTCAGATGACGGGAAACATAACCTGTCTACGAAATTTCTATGCGGTGATTTAAAAGTCT
>JAQGBH010007919.1:0-10378 GCA_034698265.1 Sminthurinus aureus | reverse complement strand
GTTCCCACACAGCCCCAGAAAAAAATTCCAGAATATTCACAAACATGAAAATTTTGAAAAAAATTGGCTCGTGGTTCTCGATTTTTTTCTGCGGTTGCCTGGTTTCCTGATGAACTTTGGCTCATAGCATCGGACTACTTATAAACCAGCACTAACTATACACTAAAACAGTTTTACGTATTTTGTCAATGTCCTGAAAAATGAAGGACGAAAAACTCAACTCTTGATTTCAGTCAAACGTCCTAAAAAGTTTCATGCATTTTTACCTTAAGTTTTTTGGATGAAAATCGCTGCCATTTCCAAACCAAGCAATGAAATTAGATGCCACTTTGCACACAACCTATTGACACTTGTTCCTCTCATGTGCAGATAAAATCTTGTCTCTAGCTTATCTCTTTCATAGTCGGTCGCATTACATATTGATCCAGGTGGTACATAGAACGGAATTACAATTTATTTTGTGTATTGTTTTAATTTATAAACTTTTGTTTTAAGATGTGTAGACACCTCTAATAATTTTTTTGGTTCTGTATATTACGTTAACTTTATCAGGTTGACAACCTTTGCAGTGGGAATTGGACCTAGTATCAATGATACAGAGTTATTACAAATTGCATCCAACGATTCCAGTCGTGTCTTGAATGTATTCGATTACAGTACTCTGGAGACTTTGGCTCATCGAATTTTCACTGAAACATGTTTAGTTTCAGCTCAACTAGCCCTTTCAGAATCGTACAGCGATGAGTAATAAAAAAATTTCTGTAACATCATAAAATACAGCGTCAATCGTATATTGTACATTGTGACTAAAATTAGTATTTTATGTGGATTATAAATTATAAACTACAGCATGAATGATAAATGCACACATGTATAAATTTATTTTATATTATTTTATTTTATTCACATACAGATTGAAGAAAGATGAGAATAGATACTTTACTCTTCCAATTAATGGGAAAGGACTTGTCGTGATAAAAGAAAATTTGCCGAATGGGAATGGAAGTGACGGAAATTCTGAAACTGGCGAGACAGACGGGTACTTTTCATTTACTGATAAAAATCCTTCAGCAGCCGTACATGACGGGGTTTTAACAGGCTACACCACGATAATTAGACGTCCTCCGGGTGGAAAAGGACCAGATGAAGTCTACATAACAGTAACAGGGAGAAAGAAACAAAACAGCTATTCGTAATTAATTAAATACAATTACATAATTACACCCAGACCCTAGTCCTTAATATATTATTATTTTCATTCAACTGGATACCTGAAAACCCACATAGTCAATCTCAAATTCATATAGTATTATACTAATTCATAATAAATACCAATTTAAGTTAACGACGAAACCAACACACATACTTGCATATATATATATTATGTATATTTTGTGGTTTCGTGTTTTTTAGATTTGTTGGAATTGAAGGAAATGATCCCGACATATCAGCCTTTGATACAACAATACCAACAACTACTTCCACTACTACAGCACCTCCAACAACAACAACAACTCCTGATCCTAAAAAGGTGAAGGAGAAAGTAAATACAGGAAATAGAAATAAGCCAGAAGATGCTGAATTCTGGAACATTGGTAATTTCAAACGACTACCAAACGGTGGAGCAAATGGTGAACATAAGTGTGAGGATAATCAAGTTAATTTTAAACCATTTCCTGGAGGGCGATGTGAATTATACACTCTTTGGTACGCTATACGCTACAGCATTGAAAATTAAGTAGAAATTTGGTACAAATTTTGTACCTACTTTTCTAAATAATATTTATGATTTTTTTATTCAGGAACAAAATTATGAACTAATTTGAGCTTTTATCTATATTTAACTTTAAAGTGCGTGTGGAGTTAAGGTGTTGCTATCCTGCGCCCCTGGTTTGTACTTTGATCCATCTATTAGTGCATGCAATTTTATTCAGTTGGTAGCATGTGCTTACTCTGGACCACGTAGCAGTATTGACAATCCTTTGGATTCAGCATGAAGCATGAGATGATTTTTCAACAACTATTATTTGTTATTTGTTTAAAAAACTTACAAAACAAACAGAGTACACTTGACTACTTGAGATTTTTAATGCTCAAAACTCAAAACTATAAGATTACAAATGTTTATCTTAAAAATTACCACACTTGTGTACATTGTGTATTTATACCTATGCAAACAGAATTCAATAATAAAAAAAACACTAAAATTATTTTACATTTTACATATATACATTATACATAATACAAATGCGACTGTCATATGTACAGGAGCGATAAAAATTAATTTAAACTGTACTTTATTTTGTATGTTGTACACATGAACCATGAACTGATACAGTGATATATAATGGATATAATATGTAATGTATAGTGGATGAGTTGTATGACCAATGACGTGTATAATTGCCAAAATGCTAATGCTAATGCGCTATTAGTTGACAACTTTTTTGTTTGTACACAAAACACAAAGTATGGTATGTTTACTGTTGTTGAGACTTTAGACATTCACATTAGTTATGAGTTATGAGTACTGATTCCTGATTACTGATACACAGTGTACGTACATACTGCACACAATCCGTATGAGCTTTCATTAGATGATGTATTGACATTACAGTTTTGAGAATAATTACTTATTGCTTTCATCTCATCCTCAAGACTCAAAACTCAAGAAGAAACAAAGAAAGTATTTTTAAGAAATGAAACGGAAGAACTTTTCTGCGTGGAGTGTGGAGCGTGTACTATATTTTTATATATATATGTGTTGTGTATTGACTATTGTGTGTATACAAATATATGGGGTGTGGGAGAACAAATTTTGAAAATGAGCAAACGTTTCATCCCTTTTCTATTATGCTTGGTGTATTAATCATATATATATAGGTACATTATATTATACGTTATACCGTATTCGCATTTTGTCATACACCCAAACATTTTCTGTATCTGTATTGTATTTGCTTAAAAGTCCCGTTAGAAAAAAAGGTCGACATGTAAGTATAATGATTCATTTTAACACTTTAGGTACTACTAAAAGTATGGTCTAGTATCTAGTATCTGCTAGATTCTAGATATCGTACAAGATGCTAGATAATATGAAATATGCGTTTTTACTTATGAGTTATGAGTATTACTATTATTATTATTTCAATTCTTTTCTCAAGACATTTATGTGTATCTGTAATCTTTAATATGTACTCTTTACTGGTACGGGTATTATTATTGTTACTGTTATTGTTATTATGTCTCCAAGTCTTCCAAGTGTTATGAGTCGTCATCATTGCGGCTTTTAAACTGTTGTTATTGTGGATGGATTTGGTTTTTGTGATTTTACACAACAACCCACAACTACCTACTACCTACATCTGTACTCTGTACCTATGACCCGACTTGTGCTTTGTACATGTGGGTACACTGGAAACCGTTTTTCAGACGAAAATTACTTGGAATAGTAATTACCATCAACCATCACCTTGGTCTTGCAATATAAAACGTTTTGTAACACTAGGATTTACGATTTACAATTTATGATGCACACTACGAGCTCTGGGTCTATCAACTATCAACCATCAACCGTATACACAATGAACAATGAAAAGGTCATTTATTCAGGGGAAAAGTACATCATACTTATAAGCAGCAGTTTAACTAGTAAATAGCAAATGTATGATCCTTACTGTACTGTGTTCTTGGCATGAATTAAGCTACAAAGGTAAAAGGCATAATTGAAATATTAGTTCAAAATCTGGTCAAAATATAAGTGAACATTCAGTATTCAATATTCAGTATTTGTTATGCATGTTGTCAAAAGTAACTTAAAACTTAATAAAAGCACAATTTGAAACATTATACTATTGTACAGATTTAAAACTATACTCGTTACTCAATAGCTTGTACTTTGTACTCAAAAAATATAAAGAAGGAAAAGAGAATTACAGTTTTCAGTAAATATCCAGCGCCCGTCTGCATTCTGCATAATACAATAATAACAATAGAGAGATGTACGTGATGAATATATACTGTGTGCAGTATGTACATTGTACGTTGACATAATATACAAGGAATACAATGCATCATGCATCTGTACCACTACCACTACTACCAGTACCTTTTATAATTTTACAAAATACTTATAGGAAGATTAACCCTTAGAACTTATATGTATAGACTGTATAGAGTATAGAGAATACAGAACCCTGTGTTGAACAGAAAAGTGAACATGAAAACAAAACAACAAAAAAAGGACCACTATATTACATTCATGTGTAGAACTACTTTTGAATTTCAAACACATACGAACACAAACACACACACATATATACATGTATATTATATGAACATGCACCTCCAAAAACAGTTCATCTTCCTTAAAAGAATATATGTATATTTGTATTTATGTATTTATGACACAATGGAACATGTAAAATGCACAATCATAACATGAACTTATAGACTCCGTTCATGAGAAAAATGAACAGGGCAAGAAGGAAATCCCAGTACCTTTAATATTTTGTACAACTTTTAAAATGCTTTTTTTTACCTATACTATATTATATTATACATGTGTGTATTTTAAACACCGGTATATTTACTTGAATGTAGAACGTCGACTGCAGGCTACAACGTATAAAAATTACATATTATTATGTGGTAAAAGTTGAGGTAGATAGAAAAAATAACATGTATTTCCGTCCATGTACGAATGTGTACAAAAAGATCCAGGATCCAGCCAGCATCCCTTATTATACCGAATATAATAATAAATAGACAGAGATACCAACCAACGAAGCAACAACCTGTTGAATATCCTACACATTACACTACAGCCTGGACTCTACGTACTCTGGACTCTGGACTACATATTATGTAGACATTAGACATAGATGAAAATTAGAAATGGGACATGAGAGAGGAAACTGTAATGATGAGATACACAACAAAAAGGCATAATATTATATATTATACAATGTACATAATAGAGGTAGACGTATAGGATGTACGGTTTGAAGTTGTTTCCCTTTTCTTTCTTTTTTGTCCATCATCATTATTTTTTCGGGAAAAGTAGTATTATGTAATCATATTATTTTTGTAAAGAAACAAATGGAAACAAAGCACAACATATTAAAAGTATTATGTATGAGATCTTTGTTACGAGGTACATGGTACATGGTGGGCAATGAATTAAATGTATACTGTTTACTGAATATATTGTATAATATATTGTGTGCATATACATATGTGTGTATTCATGGACTATTAGTTTAATGTTTAATATTTAGTGAGAATAGTATTACATTTTCATGAATTTTTAGGAAAATGTCTTGCTGCATTTACATTATTATGATTATTACATGAACAAAATGCAATCTACCGTACACATTACACATCCACACATATACACACGTATAATTTGTTTGTTGCCTTTTAACTTTTAACATTGTATGTTCATTCATTATAATATAAATGATGTTTCTATTGTTGAGAAAGACAGAGGCAGAGAGATAGAGATGAGATTCGTAAAAGTAGTCAAGTTTTCGTCCATATAATATATTATACAAAACATATAAAGGGGGGTTGGCATGTAATACATGCCATGGAAAGGCATATATATAATATATATATACATGCCATGTATGTATATTTCACTTTGTGGGAACACTTTTGAGCTCAAATTATATTATATTCGTCTAAAATCCCTGAGCATATCAAAATTTTAGAGTAGACAGTAGATAAAAAGAACAAATAATTGGAGTGATTTTAAAATTTTGAAGAGAGCTTGCCCTGAAAAATAACCCCAATTATTTGTTCTTATTATTTACTGTCTAAAATTTTGATATGTTCAGGGATTTTAGACGAATACATAATATTTTTATCCCAGAGGTTGGAAAATATATTAAGCCAATGTGCATCAAGCTTTGAACCCCTCCCAGTCCCTCCCAAGTGGGGATGAATGTTTTGACTGAATGGGTAGCAACATATTTAATAAGACAAAACCCAGAAGGGTTTTTTTGGCCTTCTACACAAATTTTGGGATGCACCCCTCACCGAGCTCATAAGTTCCCCATTCATAAGTACATAGTATACTACATACACATAGAAATGTGCACCCGAGTCTTTCTTGAATTTTCAATTCTCGAACTAATCTCAAAGAAACAAGTCACAAATTTCCTCGAGTGAAATATAAAAGTAAATTAGGATTAAATACAGTGTTTTTACTACTTTTTTTTGTAGTATTAGACAGTGCCATTTAAAATTACATTGTGTTAACTATTAACTATCACTTTCCTATATATTCTCAAAGATATTTTGTACAACGTTCAAAGGTAATTTGTGATTTGTACTTTTTTTACACTTCATACTCTCAAGTTCTGCTCTAAATATTATTTTTTATTGTTGTAGTAGTAAGCTAGTAAGCAGTAAACACACGTAATGTAATAACAAGTTTTGATTATCTATCTAAATATTACACACTTTGCAGTGTTTGTGTTGTTATTTGATATTACATAATTCATAATAATTGACAAGAAAGAAGATTAAGAATTTAATATTTAAATTTAAAAAACATACATAAAATGTAATCAGACCTCATTAAAATAAAATTCAGGAAGACGGAAAAAAAAGGAAAAACTAATTTTTGTGGAAGAAGAAAAGTCAAAAGTCTTCAACATAATAATTTAACATTCAACATTTACAACAAAATCTCTGTGCTCTGTGTTCATTAAAAAAACCTTTAACTTTTCATTTAAAAAACTAAGCAACATCCTACCAGGGTGACCGAAATTTGGTTTGATTGACAATTCAACTTTTTAATTGTCTACAACGAGAATAAACAACAAGATCAAGGTATAATATATTCTTTGTTTTTATTTTCATACTAGAGACTATAGAGAGTATTAAATATTTAATATGATGTATATTATGTAGTATTTATTTAATACATAATACATACAATATACAATGTTATTTCCAGAATCAGATGACATTTTGTTTGTTTTATTATGTGGATAAGGTGTATAGTGTATAGGATGTAGGATCTATCCAATAGATAAAAGCATATTAAAAGCATGGAACACGTGAATTTTTCATAATCCGTATAATAAATAACAGTAATGTATATTAGCATGCTCATGTAAAATGTACATTGAATTGAATTGTATTTAAACTTTAAACAGTACTTATCTCGAAAGAACTTTAGGTAACAAAAGGTGTACTGTGCACTGTATATATACTATTTACTTGTCACTATACAATATTTATTTACAATTACTATCTAAAATGTACATATACTAACTAATAACAACAAATCGTAGACTAAACATTCGTAATATTTATGTGACAGGTAATAATAATAGTGATGATGCTGATGAATCATGATGAACTGTCACTTGTCATTTCATGCATTTTACTACGTTACTGTTTGTGATGCTGAAGGAGGTTCACAAGTGCGTTAAAGAAATTAATTTTTTCCAGAAAAATAGAGATATTTTCCGTCTGATTGTCATAATAACTTTTTGTTATGTCTTCATTTAGTTATGGGTTTTTAAGTTCCACACTTACACATTGTACTTAAACATGCGGTTATGATTTATGATATTATATTATTATGACTTTATAGTATAACATGTCATCGTGTAGTTGCTCGTGTTTCAGTAACATGTCATCTCAGTTAAATATTAAATATATTTACAAATCTGGAAAATATTCCTGCTAGATTTCTTACGTGTGGTATATTACTACTGTTCTTTTCTTGAAAATGTGTAAAACCAACTAAAACCAACTAATTTACATTGGATGGCATTGGTCAAAATATGAAATTTGGTACAACACATACAGTATCTTATAAGTACTTTGTAATATAGCATCAAGAAAAAGACGTACACATTATGCTGTTGTATTCATCATCTTTATAACTTGTAAAAAACATTTCAATCAGTATAACTTTTAACTTTATACGATCTGATTAGAAGTGAACTATCTGTGACAAAAGAAAACTCATTCAAAAAATCACTTATCAAGTAGAGAAAGTGGTAATTGTTTTTTAATTTTGAACTTCGGCTGATTGAACATTTAGAATAGAGTATGCTGGTATTGTCTACGGTATAAACTGAAGTAAAACGATATATAGCTAAAAAATTATTAGATTTTATCAGTTTATTTAGGTTATGTTGATTTATTGATGTGGAAAAATGTGAAGCTGTGTGTGTGCAAGAAATTTTATCATTCTGATGCACATAATATTATTATACCATTTGATTCTGTATGTGTAGTTTTTTTTTATATGATGTAGTGTAACATTATACATTCAGAAAGAAAGAAAGAAAGATAATGATTAAGGAAGAGTACTTAGAGATTAAAGAATATATATATATGGTATGTACTTTTATGAATGGGAATATACATATAGGTATGCATACTACGATCGATTATTGATTAACTTTGAAAGTAACAACAGTGAATAAGTTTGATATTTGGAAGTGTGTGTCTGTGTGTACATATGTTTAGTGTTCATGCTTGACAATTAGATTCGGTTATATTAAAGTGTGAAAGCTTGAAATCGAATTCAGATGTAAACATGCTGAATAGGGCATAGTGCATAAGATGCGATGACATTAAATATATACATATCGTATAATATTATGATAATGCTATAGTACAAATAACAATAGTAACGCGAATGCCGATATACATATGCTGAAGCCCTCTGGTTGTTTTTCTATTTTTTCTTCTTTCTCTTTCAAATCTCAATACAATTTCATTTCAGTTGAAAATCATTTCTGATGATTACAAAGTTCGATCAACTTGTTAGTTACTCTTATGTTCTTTGTACAGATTTGAAATTACTATTACAAATTCAAAATGATGTACGTGAATATTATAAACATGAAGAAGATGAGAGATCTTGAGACTTGTAGAGTTCTTCATCTTTCTCTTGAAGGAAAGAGAGATTCGGACATTGAGATGGAAAATACGATGAGGATTTTAAACAATGAGTTTTATGTAGGACGACGGCGACGATAGCGAAATTCGTTTTTCTTCCTCTTCTACTACTGCTATTACTACTGATATTAATGTTACAATGTATATCCAAGGCAAAAATTGAAAGAGACTTGAGTATATAACATGCATGTAATAATATACTTTTTTTTACTATATGTGTCCGAACACCATCTTCATTGTCGACTTCTTCGTTCTTCTTCAATTTAAACGACATATAATAATAATAATAATAATAATAATAAGACATACACAGGTATAGTACACATTATAGTATGGTACAGTTCACGTTGTGATAATATTAATATAATATGATTGTGTTTCTATTTGTGTGCTATAACATTTTCGAAACGTATAATGTATATTATACACAAACGAGACGCAAGAAGTTGATTCTGATATCATAAAATACTCTATAATACTCTATACACAATTCAGTCAGAATAGTATAATATGTATATTATGAATTTATTAAATACCAAATCTATCACAAGAAGGAATTAAATTATGAATATCATACATTATTATTATTATTATTGTACTAATATTTGCTGTAGGGTATATTTTTTTAAATTCAATAGCATAGAACAATAGCTTCAATAATAAATAATGATGTTGTGTATTGTGTGTATTGATTTATTTCCCTTTTCTTCTTTTTTTTTATTAGTCAAAATATACATGTAAATTTAAAATAATATAGATTTCAATAAAGATGGATGTATGCAAGTGTCACATAGGTGAACCCATCATAAAATTCAATAAAATTGAAACTTTATGATGTTAAAAAACTTATTGTATATTATTAACTGTTAACTATACTTTTTGCCCTGATGTGTGCAACATAATATAGGTGTAGATTATAGATGTAGATTTTAATTAGTGCAAATCACAAATCGGAATTATAGATGGCAAATTATACAGAAATCCGTGGTTGTAAAAAACATGATGATGATGGTAGTAGTAGTAGTAGTAGTAGTAGTAGTTTTATGTTGGATGCATTTCTTATTGATTCTTGATTAACAGTAGCTGTATAAACTACATTGTGTTTGAAACTAGTCTTACTTGTCTTGGTGTCGGAGTTTGGTTTGTTCTCCTTTTCCTTTTTGAGTGTATATCATCAAGATATGTATAATACGTCTTCTTTTACATCTTATTCCAGTACATGCAACTGAGAGGTACACATGCTTATATCTTTTATCTATATACACTATACATGTATGCCAGCATGTTGTATGTGGCAATGAGAGTATTTGATTTTTGTTCTACATAATATATTCTGTACACTGTACACCCTACTATGTATGTACTTTATATATATATATATATATATGTAAAATATTAACTAACCGGCGTGAATCATTTCTTGTGCATGTCTTTAAAGTTT
>JAQGBH010007918.1:0-10384 GCA_034698265.1 Sminthurinus aureus | reverse complement strand
CACATTGTTGTGCGATGTATATCTCAGGAGGAGATGCATCTTAAACAGACGGCTTAACGAACTTATATTATAGAGATTATACACATTATGCATACATTAGGGAAAATTATGTACATACAATTCTTTGCACATGTATGAATAAATTGTAAAATTAAACATTATAGCTATTGTGCAAAGAATTATGTACAATGTACAATAATAATCTATTAAATTTGAATCTATCTAATATAATATTGAATGGAAATTAAGTCAAAAAATGTTTATCCTTACAATCACGAAACCCTGTGGGTGGCGCAGTTTTGTACAACTGATGAATTTCTCGATCTAATAATTTATCCATAACTTTGGCTAGTTTATCAGGATCGTCTTTATAATGAAGTAGTAATGAAAGTGCCAAGTCTCCTCTTTGTCTTCTAGTTCCTTCACAAAGGAGTGGATGTTCAGCTTCACTCACATTGGCTTTAAGTCCAAGTGCAGCCACAGCTGCTTCAAATCCAAGACTTTCATCGGTGGGAAGATGATACACACCAGATTGAAGGATACATCTTCCTTCACGATTTGATGGCATTACCAAAGCATCAAAAATAAAATTTGCAAGTACAAGTGGTAACAAAGCATCACCCCTTGATTTAAATTTACCACTTCTTAAACTTTCAGCTTTTTGTCGAATCATGTCTAACTCTTTTTGACCAATACATATTCTTTTGAGTAAAACAGCAAGCTCAGCTTCTTGATTTGCCAATTTAACTTCTAATGGTTTTGTTGATGCAGGAGGTCGAGATAATTCAAGACCAAACATTCCAACTTTAAATGCTAAATAAAAATAATCTGGATTCTCTGCAAGGACTGTACATAAAAATCCACATTTGGCAAGAGTAGCGGATGCTAAACAACTCACAGTATGAGATGCAGGATTTATTTTCTTTTTCTTTCCTTTACCAGTTGTCGGTCCAGGTAATGGCTCTAATGTTAAATCTGGAGGATTTTGAAGTAATTCACCAGCTAATTTAACACCAAGTACACATGCTTCTTTACTATGTCCATGAGCATGAAGTCCTTCAGCTCGAGCAAACAAAACTTCCCAGGTATCCATCTGATCAATTCTTTTTAAATTTCCAAATGCATTTAAACCCAATGGATCTTTTTTGGTGTTATCTCCACCAGCTGAATTTTCACCATTTCGTTTGTTTCCACCATTTGTGACTGGAACTTTTGGATCATAATAATACAAGTGATATTCATCTCCACTATGAGAATCTGAAGAGTCGGGTCCAAATTTTGGTACGATTCCAGAATTTGTTGCCAAAACACCAACATTTACTCCACAAAGACGTGCAGATACTGAAGAATCTGAATCTGCATCCGCTTCAAGTTCATCACTTGTATTGTTACTTGTAGTGTTTGTACGATTATTATTCTTCTTTTTACTATTCACATTATTATTACTACTACTACTACCACTATTAATAGTATTATTGTTATTTGTATTAGTATTTAGACATCCCAGAGTATTAAGTGAAGGTAATGCTAAAGGGTCAACAGATTTTCCTTCTTCAATATCAATCCCACCAAATGCTTCGACTTCATTCTCACAGAAACCTTTAGAAAAAATAAAAAGACGGAAAATGTCATTCATTACATCTAACTCACATCTAGTCTATTGTTGTAAACATAAAAAATTTAACTATTATTTAATATTATTATAATAAGTAGTAAGTCATGACTATTATTTACCTTCACTTGAGACGGAACTTCTATTACCACTACTTTTACGAGAGTTTGGACTTCTTTCTGGAATTTCTGGTATTACTTTATTATTGTTATTAACACTATTATTAATAATATTATTACTATTGTTGGACGATGCGGAGGATAATGAAGATGATGAAATAACAACAATACCAGAGTTGGATGCTTTATTTTGATGAGTTTTACTTGAACATGCTATAGGTTTCCCGTCGTCTTCTACAGATGATGATGTCACTGGTACTATAGAAACGTCTTCATCTAAACTTGAACTTTGTTCTAATGATGAACCACGATTAGCTTTGATTTTAAGCCCACTAGCTCCTATTGGTAGTATGGGTGAAAATTGATTCTCTATTCCTCCTCCAACTACTGATGTTGTTGTTGCTGTTGCATTTGTTGTTGTTGATGATGAAGAAAATGTACTGGTATGATTACTATGATTACTTGTAGTATTTGAGTTGTTTGTGTCTCCCCGTTGCTTTTTCCCCTTTGATTTACTACCAGGATTTTTGGATGATGATGATGTTCCTCCTATGCCCGAAGGACCTGGATTATTATTACTAGTACTTGCTTGGTTCGATGATGTTGATGCAGAATTGGCAGTAACAGTACATTTTTCTGGTCCGAAATCAACACTTCTAGGTCTTTGTTTAACACTAGAGATTGTGGCACTAGAATGAAGCAAATGATGTTCTCCAGCTGTAATAAATTAAAATTAATCAAAATAAATAAAATAAAATAACACAGTGATAAGATTCCTTAATTGTGTATATGAAGATAGAAGTGGAATAAGTTTCTCTGAATTTTTTAAATACCATGGATACAGATTCGGTTACTTTAGTGTGTACATAAGCAGAGAAACTTATTCCACTTCTATCTTCATATATACACAAAATATATATTAGTCAAAAAACTTAAATAATATTGCATATTATAGATTATAGTCTATTTTTTATTTTTATTTATTTATGAACATTCTAATTTATTATACAATAACTCTGCACTACTTTATATAATAGTATATATTATAATACGCATTTTTAGGTATTATATTTTAGATGACAATTATTATAAATTTTTCTTACGATTTTTACCTGGGTTATTTAAAATGGCATGAGAACTGTGAATCATTCCTGTCTCTCCACTCCTAGAATGTCCATCCGAGTGTCGAAAGCACATAAATGGAGTATGATAAACTAAATTAGAGTCGGAATATGTAATTCCTGGGATAGGATAACTATCCCAAGTCAAATAACAAGCTTCAATACTTGGTCTGAATCCTGGAAAAATTTCAACATCATTCTTGAAACTATTGGCATGTTTTGAACCAACACTTGCATTTCTACTTTTGGATACTTTTTCAATAATCTTCATATGCCACTCTTTAAATTGGTTATGAAGAATACAACGTTCATCAGGTGAAAGTCCAGGGTTAAGGGCAGCAACTCTCCAAAGGAATACAATTTCATCACATAAACTACTTCCAGCATGTTCTGTTTATGGAAACAAAATAAGAAGCCATTACTTAATGCAGTATATATATATATATACATACTTGTGTAGTGTACACTCATTCATATACATACACTCCAGCACACACATGTATAAGTAAATACGCACTAACTACGCATTATCCTATTCATTTTACACAATATAATATTCGTACTTAAGTATACTTTGAAAATAGTTAATTAGTTTAGCATAAAATTGTACACTCACGACAAGCATGAGCATTTGAATTGACACTATGATGTTTTCCTCCATGACCCGAATTCCCGTTATGTAGCGCAACTTTTGTATTGAACCACCAAACAAGTATTTGATCACAATTAAGACATTCTTCCGTGATGACCTCTAAAAGGGGAACTGCATTTCGATCTTCTCGACCTGGTGAAATATCAAAAGAAGGAAATACATTCATGTAAGACTCATATTATTAATTACAATATAATATATCCATGTACATGCATAATGGTGAGATACATATATATATAGACTCATTCAAATACATACATTAATGTGTGTCGTAATTTTACTTGAAAAAGACAAAAATAAAAACATAATACATAATTATACTAATAACCTTTTTTACTTTTTATTTTTACTTACGAAACATTTCTCGAACTATAGAGAGCAAATTCCACATGCCCTCTGGCTCTCTACCACGAAGTGGTCGAAGAAGGCTACTCCATTCAGCTACACATTTAAATAAGCCATAATAATATTATTTATTATTTTAAGATGAGTTTCATATTATTATGTATCATTGTTTAAAATACGTATGCACCATATTTTGAACATCAATATCTGTATGTATGTACACACCAGAATGTGAATAACTTTATATTTTACTAATGAAATTATTTATTGTTAGCTAGAAACTTTGTATTCCTCACCTGAGGCAGGAGGAGCGGCACTACTTAGGTAGTTAACATCACTCTATACATAGGAAAAGGACAAAATTAAAAATTAAGTTTTTATGACATAATATGTAATAATATTATTCAATAATTGGTTAAATAATTTATCTCCTTACAAAAACAATCGGTGCTGGAACACAAAATTTGATGAGAATTTTATGAATATTTCCATGTAAAGTCCGTTCATCTAAATACCAAGTTGTCTGCTCATTCGCGGACGCTCCAGCTGTACAAAGAAAAAAAACAAATTATTGTTGTACGATTATGCATAATCTTATATTCTGATCTTTTTTTTCGTTTGAGTTTGTCCCACTTTTCTAATAAAAAATAGTATTACAAAACGTTGTTTACCTGTTGGGTCAGGTGCACCTCGAAGCTACAATCAAATAAAATTTACAAGGGATTAATTAATTACTAAAGTAGTTTTTAATCAAGAAAAAATAATTCCATAGTTTGAATAATAAACTATACAAAAGTATAATTATTTTTAGAAAGGACAGAATTTCTTTAACAGAAACCAAAATAATTATTTTTAAAATAACAAAGTAAATGAAAAACATCTTACAGTATTAATGGCTGATCGTTGAGAAGACAAAAGTTCATCTAAAAGCCGTTGGGCAGTGGGTAAAATTTGCTGGAAGAAATGACATAACATTTAACATGTATTTTATTTACACTACAAAAGGGATACCACTATGTAAAAGGAACGTATGTACATCTTAGGATAACTTTGTTAAATAACCAAATGACTGTTATGACACAATAAATAAAAAGTATAATACTAACCTGGGGCAGTTCGCTAATTAAATATTGAGCAAATTTTTGAAGTTGGTCGCGATGGAGTCTCGAAAGAGACTCACTGACAGGGGCACGTAATGTAACATCTTTTGACTACAAATGGATTAAAGATTAATTTAATATGTCAAAACTTTTTATAATGATAAATTCGAAGTAACAAAAGTAGTAAAAAAAAAAGTGGCAGGTAATAATAATAAATAATAGTAGTGGGTTTCCATATACTCACCGAAAAAATACGATGTAAACAAACTGCTACTACATGACCACACCAATTTGTACTGGCATTACAAGTACAAGTACACGATGTTACTCTTCTGCGGTCAAAAGTGACGGCTACTTTATGAGCTTCACGCATATTTGGTTTTACAGTAGCACTTAGATGAAAACCTGAAAAGAAAATTATTGTATTTTTTAACTTAAAAAATCGTTTAAAGTAATAATCTATAATCTAGAATTATTTATTTTTGACTACATTTTAACCATTGATTTTACTTTTGTGGAATACAGTATTTTGAATATTTTACGTATACAAATAACAATAATATATATCTTATAATAGTGTTAAATCTTATGTTATGGTACAAATAATATATTATTATTACATTATTATAATCTTTCACTTATAGTTTAATTATTACATTGTTATTATTATTCAGATTTGTCGTTAATGTTTATTAAACTTACCAATTTGAAGGATATCACTCACGCTATCATTTCTAAACAATCTTTCACCCTTTTGAAACTCTTCAGCAGAACCATTGGCTAAGCATGAATATAACCTAATATCTTCTTCATGTTCTGGAAAACTCCAAAAAGCAATCCTTAATTGTAATTGTTCTGGAACTGGAGGATAAAATCTTTCAACCATTTCAAATGGAATATGTGATGCAACTAATTTGGCAGACAATTCTACAAGGTTCATTTGTAGACTACCATGTCCATTGGAATTAAAGCCACTATTTCCTGATGAATACTCTCCGATTGATCCTTTCTTCCCCCCAACAAGGCTCATAGAATCCTTCCCGGCTGCACATGAAGTACTACTCGTAGCATTTCCTACTCCATGGGACGATACACAACCAAAATTACCGAGGGTACTATTACTACTTGGTGTAAAGTTTGATTTCTTCCATCCTCGCCAGTTGTTACATAAACTTTCTGGTTCAGAAATCCATGAACATAGAGAATCTTCTTCAAAACGATCTGAATCTTCAAAAGAAAATCTATCCGAGTCCACCAGTTCCCAATCCCGCATAGCCCTTTCAAGAGCAGCAAACTGATCTCGCAGTCGCACTTGACCTGCCATTTTGATCTCTTTCCCTTTAATCCTTTGTATCCCGTTACACTAGTTGTGTAGTACGAAAAGACTACAGATGACCCGTTTGAGAGAGACGAGAGAGACAGGGAGGTACAAAAGGTTGGAGTAATTTTAAGTGGACTTTCCAAGGACAAGAAAGTCCTTCTCCTATTGGAATTCTAAAGTAATCAAACATGTTCATGTTTATATGATATATTACTGCCATCAAATTAAATAATTAATAATTGTGTATATGAATAATATTAAACTAGAAAATTATCATTTGTATATCTTACCCTTCAATCCCGGTGATTGGCTTGAAGGAATATATGTTAGGAAGGAAAGTATTTGCCCCCAGAAGGGGCAAAGTTAAGGTGTACGCTTGTCAAAAGTTTTTGGGATCCATCTTCTTCCTCCTTCGATTCTATAATAATACACAACAACATGGTACAATAATTATTGATACATTTTCTATAATCAACTGATACAATATACACATTATTATTATGTTCCCTACTTCACAATTCCAAATGTATATTATATTTTATATGATATATATATAGTGTTATTCAACACATTATACAAAAACTTGTCACTTGTAAACATTTATGCAACCCGCAACACTAAAGAAATCTATCGATTGTATATCTTATATGGTAAATGAATGAATAAAGTACAATACGGTGTACAACCGGTGGTTACTTTAAAATTTTTAGCAAATGGACATGTTGTGCCCATCAAATATTTCTCACTAAATTTAAACTGCGTAGACGCCTCAAACACATACTGGTTACTGAATATACAAACTTTTCCTATATGATCAACTTGTTTGAAATGATTATCCTTTTTATCTTGGTTTGGTTTGTTTTATATGAATTATTGGTATATTTTTTTCTTAAATAAGCACAGGAAGAAGAGAGAGAGAGAGGGAGAGAGAGATAAAGAAGCATATAGAAGCATATATCTTCCGTCACGATATTTTTAGATGCCTAATTAAAAAAACTCCATGTGTTTTTTTCTTTTAAAATACGTGTAAATTATTTCGTATATTGAAAAATTTTACATCAACATGGGATACGTTGGGAAAAAATTTAATATTGGAGGTACATCTGAAAGACACAAGTTTGACACATACATTATGCATAATATAACTAAAGCCTTAAGGTCATTTCCTAACTAAGTCGTACAAAGACCGTGTCAGTTTAAAAAACGGTATAAACGTAAATGTTTTAAAGCAAAATGGCATCCATAAGTCAGCAAAACTAACCTTCATTTATTTAGAAGGTACAACGACTGATTCGATTCATAAGGTTCTACTCTAACTGCGCCGAATTGATAAAATATCAGCTAGACAAACTCTGCAGAGTAAAATTTACTCCCTGTACCCTGAATCCATACACATGTCATTTAAAATACACCTCCCACCACTGAAAATTCTCTCATGCATATGGTGCACTTGGAGTTAAGTATTAAATCATTTATCAGCTTTTGACGTCTAGCTCTACTTAGATAATTATACGGTGTACAACAATTTTTCAACCCATTTCAATTTCTCTGGGCTACACGACTTTGTATAGCCCGGAGATATGCTAAAAACCTCCTCATTTTAAATTCTCAAAAATTTCAAAATCATTTCGTATATCACAATTCATAAACTGCAAAAGAACGTTTTCAAATGTAGCACTGGTTTTGGGACCTGATACATGTATATGCAATATGCATCCTATCCGATGTACTTAGTAGCTTAATGTTATAAAACGATGACATAGTATAAAGTGTCTTTAATCTCCTCTAAGACCTAAATTGATACTTTTAGGAGGACTCTTCCAGTCCCTTAAACTTGAATAGTATAGAATTTTTGTAAAATTTTCATCTATGAAATCGATAATAAAAGCGTCATGTAGTTTTTGGACTCTTACAAAACAACATATCAAACTCTCTAGATATGCTATTATTATTGTAGCATATCATAACAATGTTAGATAACAACATACTTGTTGTGTTATCTAAGTAATTTATGTTGACTTCCTTATTGTCTCGATTATAGATTATGAACGCCAGAACCATTCTTCAAACAATTGTCAAATCGATTTAAGGAATAGGTAAATAATTAATTATTGTATTTTTTTATACAAAAAATTTAGTCGAGTAATCAATAAAGCTCAAATACAAAACTAAATTATGTGTAATTATAGTTAATCTACTACAAACTTTAAAGACATGCGCCTGGGATGGACGTTTGCGATTTCGGACAAATTTTTAAAGAAAAAAAAAAGCAAACAAAGTATCACAATTAAAACTGTCTTGGTATTTTCTGCTTACCATATATTATGAAATATATTATATATAATATATATGCATTTCTTTACACTGCTAAATGCTAAACCCCTTATTAATATTATGTAATAATATCATAATTATTTGTATGTATACAAGGTATAAAGTATAAACAATACACACATACTAAATTATATTTTGTACATATTATCTTTCAATAATTATTTTGTGCGCTTCCCCCTGTACAGCATCACTATAAAATTCTTTCAAACCACTAACCAGTGAAGTTTCTCCACTAATATCCAACGAGTTGAGAAACTTCAATAACCTCTCGAACTTTTTTTCCAGAATCATACACTATAAGTAAATTACTAGATATATATGTACTTACATACGTACAATAAGTATCAAGTATGTTCCAGGAAAACCACACAAGCCGATGATATCGTACATTACTTTCTAAAATCTGAATTTCGCACAACATGTACAGGAAAAGGTTGATTGGCTTCTATGATACAAGAAAATACTAAGTATTATTAAAAGCAAAATCTATAAATAACACAAAGTCGAATAGTTATGATTTATAAACCACAAGTTTGCACGTATCTATAATCTGTAGACATATACATATGTACATCAACAATATAATCATACACCATAATACAACATGCGTGTATGCACACTAAAATTTAAGACCTTTTAAAGACTGTAAAATATTTGTATTTCAAGATGCATGCATCGACAATTTCACATAATATATGCCCTATTTCATGCATCCGTCAACTTACTGTAAGTAAATATTTATGATGAAATTTAATCAAAGTTTCAAAATTAATTAATCATATCAACAGTACAAAAGACGTAGGTATACACGTCTACAGCAGCGTATAATGTTATACATCATACATCATACAGTCCTTATACTAATGACCATTCAGTTTGGAGAATATCAAAAGGTAAATGAGACAGCATATAATCAAATGATGCCATTTTGTAAATATTTTTTCTACCATGTGTACCATCATCAGACCACAGTGCCTATAAAACGAAGAGTATTTTACACGTGCGGTTCATTCTCTTCATTCCTAAGGTAGTGAAGCTGTAGCTATATTGCATAAACAAATCATGCTAAAGTACTATTAGACATATTAATGTGTTTAAAGTAATTCAGAGTTGAGCGGCCGATAAGAAATAGTACCACAGTCATAACAGACCAATAGCAATATATCTATATATTAGTATGAATTAGAAAACCCATGGTTTTGTTTCAACGCACGATTTCAGAATATTATACCTAGAGCACGTGTGTACACGATGCGTACTTATTATTGAGTATAATGCACCATAATATATCTAATCAACTGGCTTTAAAGAAATAACTATTGTAAAAATATATTTTGTCGAGTTGAGAGGGTGCCTCACCCGTATCAAATATGATCAAATAAAACATCTATCTATCCATAATGCATCACAACTCACAACACGTGATGTTTCGAAAACCATATTATAAACATACGTGTATTCTTTTCATATTTAATATTGACATATCATCATGAAAAAAAGGACTTCCGAAAGAAACGTAAACCAGATAAAAATGGTTTATCCTGCAACCATAAATAGATAATACATAATATAATATATATATAATATATGTGCTGCATGTCCATATTCCATATGGTAAACGGTAGACGCATCATTATAAAATGGTTACAATTTGTGAGTATGATTTTATCTACAAGTAATCCAACATTTTGACATTAAGATATTATTGTACATTGTAAAATAACTTCGGTGTTGGGAGTATGGGAATTCCTTTGAATTTACATGGCATTCCTCAAAAATA
>JAQGBH010007917.1:0-10386 GCA_034698265.1 Sminthurinus aureus | reverse complement strand
GATGAAAAGTTGGCTCATTTTCTTCTACTGGCAAGATTTCATCCAGATTCGCTTGTGTCACTTTATTTTTATTTTGGGAAGTTTGTACTTCTTCGATTTCTGACAGCGATAGGATTTTCATCCTTTTTTACGACTTGTTACCGTATGTCGTTTTTAGGACTTGTTCTCTTATGTCCTTTTTTAAGACTTGTTACCGTATGTCGTTTTTAGGACTTGTTCTCTTATGTCCTTTTTAGGACTTGTTCTCGTATGTCCTTTATAGGACTGGTTCCCGTATGTCTTTTTAGGACTTGTTCTTGTATGTCCTTTTCAGGACTTGACCCAAATTGTACTTTTAGGACTTGTTCCCGTATGTCGTTTTTAGGACTGGTTCCCGTATGTCCTTTTTAGGACTTGTTCCCGTATGTACTTTTAGGACTGGTTTCCGTATGTCCTTTTTTAGGACTTGTTACCGTATGTCGTTTTTAGGACTTGGTCTCGTATGTCCTTTTCAGGACTTGTTCTCTTATGTCCTTTTTAGGACTTCTTCTCTTATGTCCTTTTTTAAGACTTGTTAGCGTATGTCGTTTTTAGGACTTGTTCTCTTATGTCCTTTTTAGGACTGGTTCCCGTATGTCCTTTTAGGACTGGTTTCCGGATGTACTTTTTAGGACTTGTTCCCGTATGTACTTTTAGGACTAGTTTCCGTATGTCCTTTTTTAGGACTTGTTCCCGTATGTACTTTTAGGACTTGTTCCCGTATGTCGTTTTTAGGACTGGTTCCCGTATGTCCTTTTTAGGACTTGTTCTTGTATGTCCTTTTTAGGACTTTATCCTGTATGTCCTTTTAAGGACTTGTTCCCGTATGTCAAAACTTTATTGTCGCTCATACAAAATCGTATGTAAGCCAAAAAATGATGTATACTTTTTGTCACAAAATGTTTAGTAACTTTCTCAGACGCGGAACATTTTTGGAATTTGGCGATTTTTGAAAATCGCCAAATCAAAATCTCGCTCTTCAACCATTAACGCGTTGGGTTTTTCAGTGTGAACTGGAGCAATGGAATTCAGAGTGTAGAATCTAGAACTCGACACGAAGAAAAACAGATAGCCAGAAAATAAGCCAGTTTTCCCCTGTTGCTAAATCTTTTAGGTCTTGTTCTCGTCTGTCCTTTTTAGGACTTGTTCCCGTATGCCCTTTTTAGCTCTCGTTCTTGTATGTCCTTTTAAGGACTTGTCCTCGTGTGTCCTTTTTAGGACTTGTTCTCGTATGTCCTTTCAGGACTTGTTCCCGTTTGCCCTTTTTAGGACTTGTTCCCGTATGTCCTTTTTAGGACTTGTTCCCGTATGTCCTTTTTAGGACTTGTTCTCGTATGTCCTTTTTTAGGACTTGATACCGTATGTCGTTTTTAGGACTTGGTCTCGTATGTCCTTTTCAGCACTTGTTCTCTTATGTCCTTTTTAGGACTTGTTCTCTTATGTCCTTTTTAGGACTTGTTCATGTATGTTCTTTTTAGGACTTGTTCTCTTATGTCCTTTTTAGGACTTGTTCTCGTATGTCCTTTTTAGGATTTGTTCCTGTATGTCCTTTTTAGGACTGGTTCCCGTATGTCCTTTTTAGGATTTGTTCCTGTATGTCCTTTTTAGGACTTGTTCTTTTATGTCCTTTTCAGGACTTGACCCAATTTGTACTTTTCTAGTACTTGACCCAAATTGTCCTGTGTTTAAAACTTGGCCAAAATTGTCCCGTGTGTAGGACTTAACCCAAGTTGTCCATAAATATTACCCGTCTGATAAACTTTCTAAGAAAACCAGCCGAAGCAAATCATGTTTTTCCACCAATTTTTGTCACCCACTCGAAGTCGAGGGGAATTTTTGGAGCTCTCGTTTATTCCAAAAGGAACCATTTTTAACCACGACAACAAATACATCATGGAGAAATTATATATCAAATCATGTTTTCTGCATCTTCGCTCGGGGTCGTGGATAAAAGCTGAGAGAACTTCAAGGTCAAAGGCAACATCTTGATGAAAAGTTGGCTCATTTTCTTCTACTGGCAAGATATCATTCAGATTCGCTTGTGTCACTTTATTTTTATTTTGGGAAGTTTTTACTTCTTCGATTTCTGACAGCGATAGGATTTTCATCCTTTTTTGGGACGTGCTACCGTATGTCGTTTTTAGGACTTGGTCTCGTATGTCTTTTTCAGGACTGGTTTCTGCATGTCCTTTTTAGGACTGGTTCCCGTATGCACTTTTAGGACTGGTTTCTGTATGTCCTTTTAAGGGCTTGTTCCTGTATGTCCTTTCAGGACCGGTTTCTGTATGTAATTTGTAGGACTGGTTCCCATATGTACTTTTAGGACTGGTTTCTGTATGTCCTTTTCAGGACTTGACCCAAATTGTACTTTTCTAGGACTTGACCCAAATTGTCCTGTGTTTAAAACTTGGCCCAAATTGTCCCGTGTGTAGGACTTAACCCAAGTTAAAATTCAAAATTCAAAACTTGGGAGAATTCCACAACATTCCCAGTTTTCCTTTGGAAAATTAGAACACTGTGAATTCAAAAAGAAGACGGAGTCAAAAAGATTTTTTTCCCTGTTGTTTTTCAATCAATTTTCGTATTTTAAAACTCCTGAACTGCTTATCAATTCAAATAACCGGATAGTAAAATTATTCTCACTTGTACTATTTTTTAATTGGACTGATAATCTGGTTGGTTCTACAAAATACACAATGCAAAATGCACAATAGACAATTGATTTTAGACGAATAAAAACTCTGGATAAATTTGATTCAATCACACTAGAGCAGCAGAGTGTAGAATGTAAAATGAAGAAAGTTTGAGAATTCGCAATGAAAACAGGGGGAATTTTATTTGTATCGTGTTGTTGCTAGGCAACAGCAACCCGGAAATCAAAAGCTTGTCCAACCCGGAAGGAAACTACGTCGCTTTCTACTCTCTTCTGAGAAATTACGACGACCAATTAGTTTTATCTTTAATCAAATCAAGCACTCACAATTAACTTCCAACTTGGTGTACAAAATTCACATGGAATTTGTTCAGTGCTCAATATTCGTCGTCTAATTTCGGAATGTTCTAAACAGGACATACGGGAAGCAGTCCTAAAAAGAACATACGAGAACAAGTCCTAAAAAGTAGATATGGAAACAAGTCCTAAAAAGGACATACGGCAACAAGTCATAAAAAGAACATACGGGAACAAGTCCTAAAAAGAACATACAGGCACAAGTCCTAAAAATGAAATACGGGAACAAGTCCTAAAAAGGACATACGGGAAGCAGTCCTAAAACGGACATACGGGAAGCAGTCCTAAAACGGACATACGGCAAAGGGTCCTAAAGAGAACATACGGGAAGCAGTCCTAAAAAGAACATACGGGCACAAGTCCTAAAAAGGACATGCCGAAACAAGTCCTAAAAAGGACATACGGGAACAAGTCAGTGGTGATTTTGTAAATTTTGAAGTGCCGGAACGCTCTCAAAACGTGCATTTTACCTAGTGTAAATTTTTTTTCAAAATTTGCATTTTATCTACTGTAAGCCGAACCTTTTTTTGGAGCCTCACAAAGCGGATACTAGTCGATCGTTGTATTGCACAAATGCACCATTTTTTGGACTTTTTGTGGGTTACGTTTGAGCTAAACAGATCATGTTTTGCCTATGAGATGTCAAGTGTTGCACAAATAAATAAAGGTCAACAATTTTGATTCGAATTGTTTACTAATTTTTACACCAGAGCTTGGACTGCATGAATTTTTAACGATGGCTTAAAAAATCGGTATTTTAATTTTCTAGTTTAGCCGTTCATTTCGCAATAAATTTTTGCCTGAACACATTTACAATTAGTCCTGCTTAACATTTTCATTCAATAAATGGTCATAGTAAATTCAATCTTTGAGCTGTAAGCTGTAACTTTTGCAAAAACGATACGTAATCATTACTGGTTGCAAAGACCGGCAGCGAGCGAAGCGAGCTGAAAACCTTTTCAGATTTGGCTAGCAAAAAGTCAAGAAAAAATGTAAAAACATGTTCCATTCCACCATTGCCAATGGATTTATCCCATAATTTTGAGTAATATAATTGAATTTTATTTGAAATTCCTTTCAAGAAGTGCCGGAACTGCGTTCCACCAACGAAAAAAGTGCCGGAACTGCGTTCCGGCCCGTTCCGGCACAAAATCACCACTGGAACAAGTCCTAAAAAAGGACAATTTTGGCCAAGTCCTAGACAGAACAATTTGGGCCAAGTCCTAAATAAGGACGATTTGGGCCAAATACTAAACACAGGACTATTTATGTCAAGTCTTAGAAAAGTACAGTTTGGGCAAAGTCCAAAAAAAACAATTTGGGTCAAGTCCTAGAAAATCGTGATTTTGAATTGCAATTCTTCACTTTTCTAACGCGTTCCAGCTCCGAAACTAAAAATTTACGGTTTTTCTTCCCGGAACAGAAAAGTATCACAAAAGTGTGCTCTTTTAGATAGGCGAAACCTGGAGGCTAGGAAAAAATGTCTTCTTACCTTTTAAGTATTGGCCCACTCTTTGTATAAAATACTATAGGGCTGTTTAGACGTTTTTCTGACACGTTGCAAAAAATTGAATTTCAAAACACCACGTATTTCGAGTACTTTGTTTGGTGCATTTGACTTCTGCGTCGATTGGTGGAAATTTGAGAGGTGTTTTTTGAGCGGTGTATTTTTTAAAATGTTTGTTCTTTGAAATTGGTCCAGTTTTAATTTTAACTACACTGTCTAGAGATTCAGGAGAATGTTTTCTGATACTTAAATTGTTTTAATTATCCATTAGTTAATTGAATTGCCTCGCGAAACGATGCCACATCTCAGTTGCTATAGTGTTCGTTCATTTAAGATGTGGCAACGTTCCGCGAGGCAATTCTATTTTAATTAACGTTATCACAGTTACCCCAGGGTCGCTAAAATGCGGGGTAACTGTGATAATGTTGATTGTAGTTAATTGATGGCTTTTTAAAGGCTGGGACTTTTTTGGCCACCTAAATTACTTTTTCTGCCACCCAATTTCAATTTAATGTTTTGATATTTCTGCTACCTTGAGCTTACTTGTTTTGCCACCTCGATTTTTTTTAACCACCCAAAATATTCTCATTTTGTCACCATGAATTTACTTTTTTGACCACCCAAAAAATTCTCATTTTGTCACTATACAATTACGTTAACTGTGGTCTGTATGCTATACAATGCTGCAATGTTAGTACTATGGATTATAGTAGGTAGTAGAGATAAGAATTCACTTATACATTGTACACTGTATACAACGTATTTTTAATAAAAAAATTGGACGGGTGGCAAAAAAAGATTTTAATTAATTGAATTTAAATTTAATTTGGGTGGCAAAATGAGTAATCGAGGCAGCAAAAAAAGTTTTTTCCCTTTTTAAATTCCAATTTCCATATAAAATACATACATGTGACTTCTGTTCGTCATTTAAATCAAACCCGAGTTAAATCCGTGGAGTTCGAATGTTTTTATGAGAAGTTGAAGAAAGTCGGTCGCACATGTGATTTTTTTATGCATAACTTTTACTTGTGTTTTCATCACTTTATTTCGTTTTAACCTATTAAAATTGAAAATCAAATGTAAAGTAACGACACAATTTCAAATCAATCCTAATAAAATACACACGCATAAAAGTTATACCTATAATATAAAATATAAATTATCAATAACGTAAAACGAAAAACATTTTCCACTTTTTTCACTCACCCTTTATTGCAAATAGATCAGTGGAATTTGTCATCAACGGCTAAATGATTCCTCGTAGGTCAACGTGATGAGTGATGAGCATAAAAAATGCTTTGTTACAACCCGGATCGTACAGGCAAAACATCTATGTCGACCCTCCGCGTGAAGTTTCTTGCGACAGCTGCAAAACTTGAATAAAAACATATTTTTTAATATTTTTTATCTCAAGTCTACAGTCTCGAGAGTTCAAGCAAACGTGAAAAAAACGGTGCTTCATTTTTCAAAAAAGTTTAAAAAATCCACGTGTGTCCCATCTGGAATTAAAGCTATGACAATGTGTGCCAAATATGAGCCAAATCCGTTTTGATTTGACCTAGCACAAAATGGTCAAAGGTCGAGCGTCCTAAAAAATCTTGATTTACGTTTTATTTAATTTATAAGCACCAACTTAACGGATTTGGCTCATATTTGGCACACATTGTCTACATAGAGATATCTTTAATTTCAGATGGGGCCACGTTGATTTTTAAACTTTTTTGAAAAATGAAGCAACCTAGTGGAAAAGCAAGGAGAAAAGTCAAAGTTCAAAATTTTCACGTGTGGTAAACGTGGGATTTTTTTTGGCAACTCTGAAATTGCTCCAAATTCCGAATGTAGATTTCTTTAATTTTTCTATATTTTCACTTGATATTTTGAACAAGGATTTTAAAGACTTTGGCCAATTTGATGAGCCAGTTTCTCATTCTATTCTCATTTGCAAGATCAATCCAAATGAAATTGTTGGTATTTCATCATGTATATCTTCTCGCTATTTGAGTTCTCAGTTTTGTGTCGTGTATTTTGTATTTTCCACAATGCACAATGGTCGAGCAAGTAGCATGCAATTTCTGTTGCTTAGCAAACCTCCAAATCCACTAATCACCGAATGGATTGAAACGTTTCTACTTCTCTGTTTGAACCCATGACAACACAACTCGCAGTTGGAGTATCGAGTCTCGAGTCGAGAGTAAGTTGAAAATTTAGCCATTTTCAAGTGAAAATTTAAAAAAGTTAGTGGTCCATAATCAGTGACGAGTGGAAGCTTTGATCTCAAATTTTGGATTCTAGATTCTAGAGAGATTCTAATATGTAGGTAACATTTGTAAAAGAAGGCGGATAATTAATAATCAGTTTTAGCATCATCAATGCACTCTCAAATATTGACGCTGCCACCCTGCGAAATAACAATCGACGTTGAGTCTTGAGTATTGAGTCAGGAAAAAAAGATGAATTAATTCCTTTCATTTTTACATAGACCGTTGACTTTGAACGCCGCTCAACTAAATTAAACATGTTGCATTAGTCAAAGTTCTCGTAAGGATACGCAAAGCCTGGGACAAGAATCAACTGTCCCCTTTAATTTTGGATTCGCAAATCATAATACTCAAATACTCAAATTCATTCAGCTATTTGCAATTTATTGTAGGTTAACTATGGTGTAAAAAATATTACGGTACAAGTGTAAATTACTGATCAAGTCTCAACCCCTCGCTTCACTGTGCTTATCACTTTGTGTCTCTTTGTGTCCTGCGTATGCACTATGTACCTTGTACCTATCTGATATTTGGCTTCGTCAAGCTGAGAAGAATGAGAGATTGAGTCTGGAAATTGAAAAGGAAAACATTTGAATCCAAATCTAAAATCTAAACGCACTTGGCACTTGGACGGGAGCGAGCGGTGGATTAATATTTCAAATCCCAATTCACAATTCACATTCCCTGACAAGTCGAAATAGCTGACACAAAACTCAACACTCTTAATATAACAGTCAATTAAATATTGCTTTCAAAAGCTCTAATTGAGCTGGTTTGGAAGTATCACATCAGCAAGTGTCTGTTTTTTTAAGAGACTTGAGTTTCAAAGTCCTCAACATCTCAAGATCCGTCGTGAGAATTGAGAATGTCACAAGTATGAAAAATCCGAGTCCATCGGACACACAAAATAAAATTGAAGACGGAAAATTGAGCAAGAAAATGAGCAGAGATGAATCCTCAATTTCAAGATCAAGGTCAAGAGTCAAATGTGGAAGAAGCCTCAATAAACCATCAGAGGTAAATAAAACATTAAACAACTAGTTGTTTGTCTACATCTTTATCTCCAAAAGTCAAAATAAAAATGGAGAGGAAAAGAAAAAAGTCGCAAATCAATCTTTTGTGTATGTGAATGAATTGCCAAAGGCACTTTTATTAATTAATTACTGCAACTGATGCATTTAAAAACTTTATTAAAACTTATTTTAAAAACTTATTTAAATTTTCCACATTTTTTCACATGTTGCTGGAAATCCTGAAATGTGTGGACACTCGACACTCGCAGCCTATTCGCTCTTCTCCTTGTCAATCGCCAATGGAATTCAATTTCAACCGAGATTTTGTGTCACAGACCCGATTGATTTCATTATCTTGGAAATGACTACCAAATTGACTAGAACATGGCAAAGACGTAATATGATATGGTTATCATTACGTCTGAGCATTGAGCATTGAACATGGAAAATTTTGCACTTGTTTTTCTCCGCTGAACATCGCCAATTACAACCATAAATCTGACAATGAGACAAGGGGAAAGGAGAATCAGGCACTTCACAATTCGCAATACATTACCCGTAATGAAATGAGGAAATGTTTCCGGCAATGTTTCCCATGGCAATTTTTTATGCATTCCAAAATTCCTCTAGAACTCCAAATGCAAAACAAATTCAAACTTATTATGCAAAGTGTCAAGTGGATGGCGGAGCTTTGCTTTGGGGTTAGTTAAAAATTTCTCCACTTTCCATTTCCGTCCCTTTGTTTCGCTGTTTAAAGTCTCTCAAATTCTGTACCCTTTGTTTAGGGTGGTAGTAAAAAACCCACACCCCTTTGCCGTCAATCAAATATTGCTTTCAACACCTCTAGCTGAGCTGGTTCTAATGTTTTTTTTACTTTTCTTTTGAGAATTTCAACGTGCGTGGAATCTCGATATCCGTGAGAATTGAGAACGGAGAATGTCACAAGGACAAAATCAGAGTCCATCAGACACACGGAATACAATTAAAGGAGGAAACACAAGCAAGAAAATGAACAGAGAAAATTCATCATCATGAAATCTTCCGAGTCTATTTGAAATTGATCGAAATACAGATCCATATCCACTATCCATGTCAAGGTAAAATGTCAAAGAATCCTCCATTTACCACCAGAGGTAAAAAAACATTGAATGAAAACGTATTTTTTATCCCAAGTGTAGAGTCTCGAGAGTTGAAGCAAACGTGGAAAAGCAAGGAGAAAAGTCAGAGTTCAAAATTTTCACGTGTGGTAAACGTGGGAATTTTTGTTGGCAACTCTGAAAATTCCTCCGAATTCCGAATCCCATCAAACCCAATCAGACTAGATTTTCCACCCCAACAAATTTCCATGTAGATTTCTTTGATTTTTCTGGATTTTCCCTTGATATTTTGAACAAGGATTTTAAAGGCTTTGACCAATTTGATGAACCAGTTTCTCATTCTATTCTCATTTGCAAGATCAATCCAAATGAAATTGTTGGCATTTCATCATGTACCTTCTCGCTATTTGAGTTCTCAGTTTTGTGTCGTGTATTTTGTATTTTCCACAATGCACAAACGTCAAGCAAGTAGCATGCAATTTCTGCTGCTGATCAAACCTCAAAAACCACTAATCACCTAATGAAACGATTCTACTTCGTTGTTTTGAAACCATCACAACACAACTCGCAGTTGGAGTCTCGAGTCTCGAGTCGATAGTAAGTTGAAAATTTAGCCATTTTCAAGTGAAAATTTTAAAAATGCCAACAAAAAAGTTGGTCCGTAATTAGTGACGAGTGGGAGTTTTGATTTCAGATTCTAGATTCTAGAGAGATTCTTATATATAGAAAACATTTGTAAAAGAAGGCGGATAATTAATAATGAGTTTCATCATCATTAGTGCACTATGAAATAATGAAGCTGCCTTCCTGCAAAATAACAATCGACGTTGAGTCTTGAGTATTGAGTGAGGAAAAAAAGATGAATTAATTCCTTTCATTTTTATTTTGACCGTTGACTTTGAACGCCACTCAATAAAATAAAACACGTTGCATTAGTCAACGTTCTCGTAAATATGAGGCAAAGCCTTGGACAAAAATCAACTGTTCCTTTTAATTTTGGATTTCACAATTCAAACTCCCTGACAATTCAAAATAGCTGACACAAAACTCCGTTGAACACCGCATATCCATAACATACATGCATCTGAGAGAAAGAGAACGGAGAAACAGGCAGTTCACGAGTTCACAATTCGTAATACCTTACCCAAAATGCAATGAGGAAATTTTTCCGGAAATTTTTTCGGAAATGTTTCCCATGGCAAACTTTCAGTTTTCTCTATCTCTCTCCCTCTCTCTCTCTTTCTCGCTCTCTCTCCCTCTACCTCTCTCCCTCATGAGGAAATGTTTCCGGAAATGTTTCCCATGGCAAGTTTTCAGTTTTCTCTCTCTCTCTTTCTCGCTCTCGCTCTCTCTCCCTCATGAGGAAATGTTTCCGGAAATGTTTCCCATGGCAAGTTTTCAGTTTCCTCTCTCTCTCTTTCTCGCTCTCGCTCTCTCTCCCTCATGAGGAAATGTTTCCGGAAATGTTTCCCATGGCAAGTTT
>JAQGBH010007916.1:0-10386 GCA_034698265.1 Sminthurinus aureus | reverse complement strand
CGGAGCGATTTCCTATTTTTTGGTGTATGGATCATGAAGATCCGTTCAGCCGTTCGGGCTCCAATGATAATTGCAGAGTCTAATGCATTTAGAATGAGAGTCAAAAGGTACACTGCCCGTTAATATTTGATTTTTGATATTTAAATGTTCCTCAACTTGCTATTTTAAATTTTAATATTATGAATTCTCTTACATAAGGACTTTGTTTTCTGCATTGTGTATTCTATATTCTATAATAAACAGTAATAATAATATTATTCAACTTTCTGAGACATGTGATGATTGTTACTAGTATAATAGTGATAAAATGCAGTTTCACTGAATACTTTTTCATGAGTAAAAAATTCCGCATGCGTGTGAGAAATAACAAATAAAATAAAACATATTCTGTGTAAATGGAATGGTCATTAGTGATTATTCATTAGTTTTCTATTCTCTATTTTCTAGTCAATAGTCAATAGTCATAATCATTATTTGTTATGATTTCTACAATAGAAATGACCATTCGCCATTCACCATTGATTTATAAATTTTTCTATAGATTTCAAATGCACATATAGTACATAAATACCACGATATTCATAATGTGTAGAAGCAATATGTCAATCAATACCGACTCAAAACTTAGAACACAAAACATGAATTATGAATTGACAGACAGACCACAGTCAGGATCGTTTAAATGATAGGATGTGGATCATGTAAAATGTAAAGTGTGCAGTACCTAGTACCTACATCAGTGTCTTATCTTTGTTTATGTACAGTGTACATTGTGGATTGCAGATTTCAGTGTACAGTGTACAGTATAGGGAATGGCAGAAGGCAGTAGGACTGCTAACCGATAATCCTTTGTTTCTTTGTGTTTTGTATTTTATATGAAGTATGAAGTTTGAACAATGCATATGTAATGTGTACCTACTTAATTCTTGATTCTCTGAGCCGCAGTTTCTATGATTATGAATTATGGACTACGGATATGATTATTTTAACCATTAGCTCATAATTAGGCAGTCAAATTTCAGTTGAGAAAAGACAGTATGATCATTATTACTTTTCCAAGTATTGACTCCTGACTCCTGACTTTGGACTATATACAACATAAATTCTCGTTAATTGCCTTCGTCAGTCATCAAACATGAAAATATCTTGGATCTCCAAGGTCGTCTAACTATACTCAGTAGTATATTATCTGTACTCTATTATATATAGTTTACACAAAAGCTCCTCTGTCTAAAATCTAACATTTAAAATATTCTCACTCTTCTCAAATCTCTCATCTCACATCTCAAGTCACAATGAGAAATTTGTGATATATGACGATATTACTCTCATCTCTCATTCACAACTCTTAGAGAGAAACTCAAAACTCAAAACTCAAAACATCAAACATGAAAACATCAAAGAGAGAAACCGGCTTTACAAAATTATTCCACAAAACAATTTCCCGTTTTCTGCAGAGTGCAGAGTACAGAGTACAGAGTTCGGAGCTCTTTTAATTTTCCACAGCTAAAGCTCCAAGATCAAAGATTAAAAAGTATAATGTACAATCCAGTCTACAATGTGTTTAGACATGTCAAAAAACTTTGTGGTTTATGATTTATGAGCAATGGACAATTGACAACGTAGAAAATATCCACAGTTATCATATTTTATGCTCTACATGTAAAATCCATATTAAATCGTCTGGTTCAAAGTTCAAAGTTCAAAACAAAATATGCATAACATACACATTTTACACATTCATAATAGTTTTCTTTTAACCCATAGTCAAATGAAAGAAAAAGTTGTGTAATAAAAATATTTCCACTGTCCTGCTTTTTTTATTTCCCTGTAGAAAATAGAAAGAGAAGGTAGTCGGTCGTCGGTAGTCGGTTGCTGGTTGTAGGTGTAGTTTATTATATTATTGTAATAAAAAGTGGAAACACTTTAGTACAGCCTGCTGCTGCTGTTGTCTGCTGTCTGTCGTCTACTCACTTTTACTCTTACTTTTTGTTCCCCGTTTCACATTTCACCATTGTTTCAACCGCCTTCTCTTTCCACAAAATACAAATACGAATAAGAATAGGAATATACGTCAAGTATACAAAGACAAAGACAAATGTCAACTACAGTATACAAAATACCTTGCATCTTTCGTGTTTTATGTATTATAATATGTACTAGATGAATAACAGAAATAGAATACAATTTAAAACAGCATGTTTCACAGTCCAGAGTCCAAGGTCCAAAGTCTGCTAGAATATAGAATCTAGATTCAAAAGTCCACAGACTCTTTCAACTTTCAACCTCTACTTTTTATATGCAGTCCACAGTCTACAGTCTACAGTCTACATTTAATAGTGTATTGTGTAGATTGTACTGCGTAGGAAAAAACAAGAAAGTGAAAAGGAAAACGAGAAAAAAAAGGATATTCGGGAGGACAGAATAAAACATTTCCCGTATACAGTATACACGTTTGCCACATGACACGTTCTTCTCCCTCTCTACTTTTACATAGTCTTTATCGTGTACAATGTACAGCCAAGGAAATCGTACATAAATACAACATGCATAGTCCTTACTGTTCTCCGGTTTACTCTGGATTCTAGATTCTAGATTCTAGATTCTAGATTCAAGATTCTGGACAATATGAAAAAGAAACTGTTCTCTTAACTCCAACTGCGTACTACAGAAGCTCTATACTGGATAGTCTATAGTCTAAACACTATACATGATACACTTTACTGGGGAAAACAGCAGAGAGATGTAAAAGCTGGAGACTGGAGACTGGAGGCTGAAGACTGGAGAATACGTAAATGGAATAAAATGGAATAGAAAGAGCTACTCGTGTTGGAGCTGGTTTTGGTGCTGGTGCTGGAAGTGGAGCTAACACCTGGTTTCCTGGTTGAAGACTCCCAGTATTCCACTATTCAGTATCATTATGATATTCAATGTGTCTAGTTTCTAGCATCTAGCATCTAGCATCTACGTTCTGTTCCTTGGGCTTCGTCTCTTCTTTGTTCTCGGTTCTCTCCTCTCGATCTTTTCTTGTTCTTGTTCTGTGATGGATATGCGATTTACAATACAAAATACGAAACAGAAAACAGAAAACACATGCAAAACCATTATATAGATTACATGTTGAATTGTTTGAAATTTGAAATGAACACGCATACTACAAATGTGTATGATGTAGAAGTGAATACTGGATACTCTTGTGGGCTATACTCTATTATATTTTCCATTTTCCATTGTAGTGCATGCAATATAGATTTAGAAGTACTAAGTACTAAGTACAAGAGGAGAAGAAGATGCACGAAAGGACGAAGAAGGAAAAGGGAGAAGGAGATGATGATGAAGGAGAAGTGGAAGTGTGTTTGAAACCCCAAAAACCAAAAGGAAAACCAAGCCCATAGCCCATACAACACATAACGCATCCAACATACATGAATGCTACACACTACAAACTACACACTACACACAGCTCTCTATTTCATTCTCTATGTATATTCTATATTTTATACATGTACAGCACAGAGTTTAGAGTGTATTCCAATAGAAGCAAAAGAGGAAGAAGAAGAAAGAGAAGAGGAGAGTGACTTGCTAAGGTAAATTATCTAAGGAAGGAGAGCTTAGGAGAAAATGTACATGTAACACCTTAGAAAAACGTCTCTCTTCTCTGCTACTTATTCTCTGCTCTGTGCTGAGCATAATACATAAGAGAGGTAGGAGCGAACCGCATGCGTGTGGAGGGCTGTTCATAAGCCAGTATTTCCGCCAGTGGATTTGTATCGGGGTAACAAATGCCATAAGGTTGAGAGTTGAGAGAAGAGCTTGAAGATTCTAGGTGCAGATGTGCTTGTGTAGGTAGTTTGTAGTTTGTAGGTATTTAGAGAGTAGAGAAGAAAAGGAAGAAGCAGCCAGTACACTAGCCAGTTGAGGATGTGGTACGCTGTATGTTGTATTAAGTATGAATGTGAACAATGTGTATGAACAGCCCCAGAGTGAGATCGATAGTGGTAGTGAAGGGGAGTGATTTGAAATATACATATATTCCGTCATCCACGGAATACATACAGCATACAACATACAGGATTCAGGCTAGGTGAATGAGAGAATACATTGGCGAGATACAGGATACATGATACATAATACATAATATACATGAGCTTTGAGCACATACATACATACAGAATACAGATACACACACACTGTACACTGTACACTGTACATTGTACACACACATACCATCTCATTTAACCTTTAAGTCTCTCGTCCATAACATTCGCAGAGAAAAAGAGCTGCACCATGGAGCCAAATAATAAATATAAATTTATATTTCTCATCCTCAGTGTCACATTAAGTGTAAGTAATCAACATTAAAATATCAACAATTATCCCTACTTTCCTCCAGTCCCCAGTGAATGGGTTTAAAACCACTTTCCTTTTTTCAACCCCATTTTCAGTCCTTTTTTAATTCATTATTTTGAAACGTCTATTTCTTCCTTTTCCATTTCATTCTGTGTGTACTGTGTCCTGTGTATCATATTGTATTGTGATGTATGCATTATGCACTGAATACTGAATTTGTGTGTGTTTGTGTGTTCTTGATTCTGAATTCTGGATTTTGGATTCTGAATCTTTTTGAATTGTGAATTGTGAAAATGTTTAGGATGTGGAATAAAATAACAACGGGAATTAAATGTGGATTAAAAATGTGGATTATTAGTGATGATGTTCATCTTGTTATTTTTTTATTTTCCCTTTTATGTCTACAGGCTAAAATAGTTCACGCCAAGAGTGGAAAATCCACGGAAAAACCCACCAGTAATCACTTTGAACCTCAGGTAAGCTCATTCAAACAAATCAAAATAAACAAATCACAAGTTAAATCCAATTCAAAGGAAGTCATTAAGCAAAGAAAGGAAAACTACTAATAATTGTCCAGAATTATTAGCAAAGTGGATACAACAACGTGATTTTTTAACGTGTTTGGAAAAGGCTCTTTTAAGCCAAATTTCGTGAATATTGTCAAGCTCGAGTGAAATTTTGTAAAAGTTTATAGGCTTGAGAGATTTTATTTATAAATGTATTATTTATTATTTATTTTTTACTCTCTATACTTTCTACACAGAAAACATTGTACTTCCGCTCCATATTTTTATAAATAAATAATTAATTATTTATAATCAATGAGGACTTGATTCTTGATTTGATCAAACGTTTTGGCCATGACTCATGACTCAAGACTCAAGACTCAAGACTCTAGATTCAAGATTTAATATTGATGGAAATGGTGACTAATGTTTTGATTTGATTTTGGATTGTGATTAAAAAAATATAGGTTGTTCCCCTTTGTGACAAGAAGGGAAATGGGTACATTGTAGAGCAAACGGGCGACTGGACTTATGACAAGTCGTCAACATCATGCGCCCAGACGAACATGGATATCCTGAAAGTGTGTCAGTCCGTGTACACTCATCGGGTCATCACTAATATTGTCCAGTCAAATCATCATGTCAAAATCCGGATTTGCAAGGGCAAAGACAGGGGTTGTGAGCCCATGTGGGTCAAACCATACAGGTGTCTAGGTGAGCAAAATATAGAGAATAAAATAAAGAGGAGAACAAAATTAACAAATTAGTCAGATCCAAAATATCCAATAAATAGCAGACTTTGATTTTTAATTCTTCCACCTACTCAAACAAATGTCACATTTCAAATTATAAAATTGAAATAATTGTCGTCTTTTGATTTCTCCTGTGTAGAATCTCCATTCCAATCAGACGCCCTTTTGGTCCCGTCCCCATGCATTTTTGATCACATTCACAACTCGTCACAATGCTGGCCCTCCGAGCCATGGAATGAGACAGCATTAACCTCCTGCAATTCCAGAGCTATGGATCTTAAATCCTATGCCGTTCTCTTGCCCTGTGGTAAGTGGTAATTTAATATCCGTGTTTACACTGTAAACATGGATTTTTTACCTCCCTTTGATTTATTTTCATTAATTCCATTTGTGTACATTGTAAATTGTAAATGTAATTGAATCCGTTTGTAATTTGTAAAATTTTGTTTAATTTGTGATTTGTGGTTTGTGATTTGTAAAGGTGTGGGACTTTTTACTGGAGTTGAGTTTGTTTGCTGTCCTCGAGATAATCCCGTTGAGACGGAACGAGATGACAGTGAATACGATGATGATGATTATGACGATGACTACATTGAACAGGATATTTTCCAAAGTAGGTTTTTCCGTTTCTTTCCTCATCTATTATTTTCCAGTTCCTTGGGACTTGGAATTTTTGATGTTTTAATTTTTTACCATGATGTCATTTTGTATTTTGTATTTGTGAATTGTGAAACGTAATATTTAATTAAATTGTTATAAAATGATAAAATTGTAGAGCCTGTGACAAAAGCGACAACTACTACAACAACAACCACGACCACAACTACGTCCACCACGGAGGAACCGCAAACGGATGAATATTACAAACGTTATGACTCATTCAACGAGCACATGAATTACAAACAAGCTGATCACAGACTCTCCTCACTTCACAGGTATGGAACATGAAATATGAAATGTGGAAAATGTAACGTAAAGCAAAACAGAGAATTATAGTAATAATAATATAAAATCCATAGAGCAGCAAAGACAGAAATAATGCGCAGAGAACCTATTAAAAATCCAGTGTACATTTTGTACAGTGTGGAACAAAACTCTCGTCAGCTCGTAATGTGTAATGTGTAATATGTACGATTACGATTACGATTGCACATTTACATTTACATGTGTGTGCTGGTGCGGATTTGAGTGCTGTAGTTTCAGTTTTAGATGTGAGATATTTAGAGTTTAGAAATCTCTAGCGTTGACCATGTAAAAAGTGTCGAGCGTCGAGTGTAGAATGACGTAGTTTTATATTTTATATTTTCCGTTATCTGGAATCTTGAATCTTGAATTTTGAATGTGTAATATTTTTTATGTGTCCAGAACTCGGATCAACAAGGTCATGAATGACTGGAACCAACTGGAAGCCCGTTACCAATCCATGAAGAACAAAGATCCAGTAGAGGCGGAGAATTTCAAGAGTCAAATGACTCTGAAATTCCAGAGGACGATTAAATCCCTGGAGGCTGAGTCTGTCGCGGAGAAAAAACAACTTCTGGCTGTCCACCAACAACGCGTGTTGAGTCACATCAATGAGCGCAAGAAGGAGGCAATGGAATGCTTCACAACTAGTCTCGGATTGTATGAAAGTGACCTCCAAAGAAATTTGGACAGCGGAAGTGTCAGCGTGAGTTTTTCTCTCATCTCTCATCTCTCTCTCTCTCTCTCGTGCATAATAGATTTAAATATGTAGTCTTCTGTTTCTATACTTTGTACTGTTAAATAAACACATGTTTTTTCTTTTTTTTTATTCTGGTGTTGTTCTTGTTCTGCTGATGATACATGATACAGATGGATAGACAACGTCGTTGTATGGAGAGACTTATGAGAGCCCTTCACAAGGATCGTCATCACACAATTTCACACTACCGTCACTTGGTCAAGTCCAACCCGAATGAAGCCTATGCTCAGCGTGATTTAACAATCAATCGACTGACGCAAATCTCATCTACAGCCAGACAGGCGCTTCAAATGCTTGAAAGGTCCGTAGCCATTATTCATTATTCATTGTTTTGAAGCATTTTCCATTTTTAATAGAGCAGCAAGAAATTTAATGTAATATATGGAAGCGTTATTTTTTAAAATGTCTGTGAATATTTTATATTTTTCTAGATATGACGGTTTGAACAAATATCTGAAGCCTTTGATTGAGGACTATGTTTTGTCCCTTCAAGGACGAGACGATCCTCCAGGTTCTCTCCTCACCGCCACCAAGGAGTCTGAGACGATCCTCATCGACCAACTTTCCTCGTCAATGACCTTTGTTTCTGCTGACAATCGAGAAGGTCGAGAACGGGAATTTACAACCACCATGTCAACCTCCACATCCACTTCTTCCCCACCTTCATCCACCAGCACAATCAGTCCAGGTTTGTACACAATTATTATATCAAACAGTGAAAAATGCTCTACTTTTATTACAGAAACTTTGTGTACTTTGTATTTACTTTGTCCTTGTGAACTGTGCAAGTTGTGGATAGAACAAGAACTCTTTGTATTTTGTATTATATTAAATTTTCTAATTATTATTGTATTTCTGATTCTTGCAGAAACAATCGAGCAACAGCCAGAATCAAATGCAAATAGTAATACAAATAGTCATCAACAGAAGCAGTCACAACATCAGAGAATTGAAGAGGAGACACTCACAGACAGCTCCACATCCGAGTCCAGAATTGAGTTTGAGGCAATTCCACAACCTGCCCACTCACAACAGAACATCTTTTCTCATGAGCCTGTGAGTTTCATCATCATAATAATAATAATACATTTATCCTTCGTCCTGTCCTTTCTATTTTCCATTTTAGCCACATGGCCAAATTACACCGTCTCCCTAATTAATTAATTAACCAGTTAATTGATTGGGATTGGAAATTGGAATTGGAAATTAAATGAAGGACTAATTGATCAATAATAAACCTTCCACATTTTACCGTCAATAATTTCATGTAGAAATGAGTGATAAAAGGCTATTTTCTATTATGAATAATGAATAACAAAGCTCTGTGCTCTGAACTCACAATGCTGAAAGGTTCATGAATCAAAAATCAAAAAGCACGCTAAAAATCAAACTTATTGAATCAAGATTCTCAATTTCCAATTTCCAAACTCCATGATCAAATTCTTTCAATGGCAATAATAATAATGATAATACTAATAATTGTAATTCATTTTTGTGTTTATTTTGCAGTCCTACTCGGTTCGAAGGACAGTATATCATAAGGAGAATAAGAGTGTCTATATCACAATGGCATTTGCGGGCATCGCTATCTTTGGAGCAATGGTCGTCGGTTTGGTCGTTCTAAGGAGGAGAAACCCGAGACATCAGGTACACATTTCCTTTCACAAACTTTCATACTTTTATAATATTTTAGATTACTTTATTTCTGGTAAATATATAAAAAAGTAGTGGAGAGTGAAAAAAAAAATTCCCATTATTGATCATCATGATGAATTACATTTATGTGTGAATTTTCTGGGATTCCGATATTCTTCTTGTACTTCTATACTGTGTCCCTTATTTTTTGAATCGATCGTGACAATTGACAATTGAAGAAAAAATTTAGTATTGAGCAGTATTGAGTGTTGAGTTTATTTAGTGTTTAGTGAAGAGTGACTGGTGACGATTGGCAATTGGCAGTGCAGAATGTGGAATGTGGAACTCAATTTCAATTTGCAATTTGCGTAACTTGTTTACTCTTCAATGAACAATAATTCCAATTTCTTGTTCCAATTTCCAATGCAATCCTCCGTCTTCCGTAACTGGGAAAATTCTGAGTACGGGATATGGAATATGGAATACGAGTTGAGAAACTCAGCCGAAGCTCAAAGTGTGTACAGTGTACAGTGTACAGTGTACAATGAATAGTATGTATTATTACATTAGATTTCATACTGTGATGAACTTGTCAAATAATTGCATACATCCGAAATATACGAAAACGAAAAGGAAAACCAAACAGAATTAAACCAAACCAAACGAATCCATTCACACGCAGTAGCACTGGTGCTGATGATGATGATGATAATTGGTAGAAAGTGGGAATATAATATTATTCATACTCATACTCATATGGGAAAGGGGAATGCATAATACACCGTTTTGTTATATAGATATCTAGAATCTAGAATCTAGAGCTACGGAGAATTGTGGAAAATTGGAGCTTGGCTTGCTAGAAATTTCTATTCTATTCAATTTACTAATGATGTTTTCTCTATTTTCCAGGGCTTCCTCGAAGTCAATACAATGAACTCGCAAAATGGAGAGCAGAACGTTGAGTAAGTCCTCTTTTTAGTTTGTACTTTGTAATACAAAGTTTGTATGCTTTTTTTTGCATAATAAACTACACAATCCTTTCAAGTGCATGTGCGCTGTGAGTATTGTGTATTCTGCATTGTGCATGTAACTTTCGTCTTAGATCTTTTGCATCATGTAAAATGTACAATGTACAATGTACATATATTTTTGGTGTTGATTAATACACACTCTCAAAGCTCACAGCTCATCATTCATCATTCATAATTCATAGATATAATAGCAAATAATGTTTAGATAAAAAAGTAGAGCTAAGAATTTGCGTTAATGAACCTTTTATAGTTTTTTTTTGTATGATTTATGCCTATTTTTCTCTATTCATGATTCTAGATTCTAGAATCTAGAATCTAGATTTTCATTCCATGATTATGAAGCAATATTTATGTATGATTTTTCTTTCTTTGTATAGTAAACACGTCTA
>JAQGBH010007915.1:0-10386 GCA_034698265.1 Sminthurinus aureus | reverse complement strand
TTTTCCGTTTGCAAGCGATCCGAAGTGGAACAGTTCAATGGATTTCCTCAAAGATGGCAGCTTCTTCGTCTACTACAGCGAAATGAGTTGGGAGTGCCCGAGTGAACTCCGGACGGAAAAAATATTTTTCGGTCTCAAAAGACGGTCGGTTTCCAAGTTAAGGGAAAATGCGCCATCGCGTCTCGAATCTAAGATTGTCAATCAAATTTTTCTTGAGACTATGCCAAGCTGTGAGTCATTTTGCCCCGTTAAAAAAATGTACGATCCGTTTCAAAACTCGGGCTGCCAGGAATTCGCGCCATGTCAAGAACTTTATAGACTTGGAAAAATTTGGAGTCGTCAAAACATGACCTGCACCAAAGAACTCAAAGATCTCATCACGAATAATTTGAGACATCCAAAAACCGTTTTCATGACAACGGCTGAGGATTTTCCGTTTTACTGGAATCTGTTCAAAACGCAGATGAAAACATATCCAAAACTTGACATGAAATTTGTTCACAATGGACATGAATCGGAAACGGATGAAGCGGTCCAAGAAAATTATGGATTTGCTTTTGACTTCGGCTTGCTGAATCATGCTCCAGATTTAATTGTCAAACCCCTGCAAATCCTTCGCGGTTCTGGAATTTTAGGATGGTGGGAAAAATGGGAGCAGATAAAATTACACGGAGGTCGAAAAATTGGGAAAAGTTCAACAGAGTCTCTGACCGAATTCAAACCCCTGTCATTTCATGATTCGGACATTTATCTCATCTTTGAAATTTGGCTCTTGTTTCTCGTTATGCCCCTGGCGGTTTTTATTATTGAGACCAAGTTTGTTTTACCACTGCAGATTTTGAGGGTAATTTGCGTTTTCGGTAAAAAAAGAAAGAAAAGTTGGCCCTAGTGTAAAGATCCATATGAAGGTAACCGTGGTTCGCAGAATCCAAAAGATTCTCTGCATCAATGATTTTTAAACGGAGAAGTTGAGCATAAACTTTGCATGAACGAGCGTCAGTTTTATAAAATTTTCAAACGGCGTTCAAGCCTGACAGAATTTTAACAAACATCGACCCTTATTTTTTAGAAATATTAAACATGATGCTACAATTTTTATTTTGCTCATAAACGTTTGCTAAATAACGAATAATCCATACGCATTTTAGCCGGAGCACTTAAATTTTGCATGCTTCTTGTTTTGTGGAATCATTTTTACAATTGTAAAACAGGAACATTGGACATTGGACGTGTAAATTAAGCCTGTGAGATATTTCAGTTTGTTGCCTTGAATTTTGAATCTTACAATTCAACTTGTGTTTGGTAGCCTCAGCATTTGAGTCAGCAACTCCAGTGGAAACTGGACAGAATTATCAGCGCCCGTTCACATTCTGATGAATGAACAATTTAAAGCCGATAGAAGTCTTCCAACGGCCAACAGCCAACGGCGCAGCAAGGAAGGAGAAAAGAAAACATGTTGATTGTTTTCTAGACCTTTGAGCTTGTTGTGTCTAGGTGTTGTATCCATCTACAAAATCTCTTTCTATCCACACATTTTTTCCCATTTTTCAACTCTCAGCTCTCCATTCCAGTAAAACAGACTAATTTTTCTGTCCTCAAATAACCCGCAGCGTAGCCAACAGCTAACAGAACAGCGAGGAAAGAAAAAAGCCTTGACCGTGCACATTTTTGTCTGGGGTTTTCTGTCTCCGTCTGCGTTTCTCACCCTCAAACTTTGATTTGGACTTTACCTTTGAGCCCTTCTCTTTTTTAGTTCCCGTTTCAAGACATTTGAACTTTTCCTTGTGTCTACATTTTGTATCCAGCTACACAATCTCTTCCTTTCAGCTCATTTTATTACACTTCTCAAATCTCAACTCTCAACTCTCAACTCTCATTTCCAGTACAAGCGGAGCATAGCAAAGAAATTTTCTTGTGTGTTTTAAAGTTCATCGTATTTAATTGAAAAGTTATTGATTTAAAACATTTCCAAGTAATACAAATCTAAACGTCAACTTGAACCTGGACCAAAAAATGGAGCATCAGAATTTTGATTGGAAAATTGCATACGAGCGAGTGGTAAATTATTTTGAATTTAATTTATTTTGAATATCGAGTATCGAGAACCACGAGCAATAAAAATAGTACAAAATTAATTTTACTCTAAATCTACATTTTCCTTGCATCTTCCACCCCCAATTTCAATTTCCACTTTAAATTTCATCCTTTTAAAATATTTTCTCTTGTGTTGTGATTAGATGTCCAAAGTGAAGGATCAGCTGGATTTGTTGGAGGAGCCGATTGCCGGCGAATTGTCATCCATCGCAATTTACAAAATTGTGAGTTACTTTATGCTGTAAATCTATAAAAAATTGAGAATTGAGTAGACATTTTGTGAAAATTGAGAGACGAATACAAAATTAAACTATGCCAGAAAAATTTACTCTTCGTTTCTCATATCTCGTGTCTTTTGTTACATTTTAAAAAGTTCAAAAAGTTGATTCGCGATGAGGAGCAACGGACAGCGGCATCCACATCTTCAGCACAGCCAAAGTCAGAGCCAACAGCTGAATCTGAATCTCAATCTTCGTCTTCTAGGGAAAATGACATTGCTAATATTTTTAGACCTTTGATTGTCAAAAAGGAAGAAAAGGTGGAAACTGTCAAGAACGAGAAAGATTCAGATTCTGATTCAGACATCGAAATAATCGAGATGGAAAATGCGGATCTTGACGATGAGGAAAAAGATGCTGAGCCTCAAAGCAACGAAAGATTGGGCCTTAATAAAAGAACACTAAATGTGGATGAAGCTGCTGAAAAATCGCACAAGAAAGTCAAATCCATTTGCACTCAAAATGACGCAGTTTCCAGTACAAGCTTGGAAAAAAATCCAACTCAAGCCGAACAAGAAGCAGATGAAGACGAAAGCGACAGAGAAGAAGATGAAGCGGAGGCGCCGCAAGTAATTGAGCCCGAAGCAAAAGCAAATGACGACGAAGGAGAAGAAAATTCCCTTTTGACGCACATGGAAAATGACAAAGATGAGGATTTCTTCACACCGATTTACTGCCCACGAGTTTCCTCGAGTTTCTGGGCTACAAAATCAAATGCAGAAAATCTGGGAGTTCGAAAATTGGTGATTCACAACCATCCACAAAAATTGGGAGAGGAGATTTACCCAGATAACAAATCCAGATTCCGCAGCGACCTCTGGTTCCTCGTCAACAACAACAACGACCCCAATTTCATCTACTACAAACTCGAGGACTTAAAACAGAAGCTCACGTGCAGAAGAACACCAAAACTGTGGCTCCAACTTCAAACCTCCGATTTTCAAAATGATCAACTCGGGTCATTTTTATCCGAGTTTGGAAAATTCGTGACTCACTTTACTTTTGAGAGACCACTTGAAAATTATCAAGATGAACAAATTAAAGGAGCGGAATTCAAATCCTTCCTCTTTGAAAAATTGTACAATGTTGAATATTTGGTGTTGGACGAGGATTACATTTCTGCAGATGAACCAACTGAAGAAGCAGAAAAAGAAAATGAAAAAGAGGAGCAGCGACAACAGTTATTTCAGCTCAAAACAATCCAGTTCATCAACACAAAATTCACCATGCCGACCATTTTGACTGAAACAATTCTAAAATCATGCCCAAATCTAGAATCTGTGCACAAACTCCCGCTGAAATTGTTCAAACTCGTAAATTCCCTCGGAAAAAGTGGTGCAGTAAAATCCGTGGACATGGAACGCTCGGAGACCTACACGTCAAAAGACGAGTACACAAATGATTTGAGGATTCTTTCCAGATCCAAAATTCAGCTGGAGAAACTTGCGATTCCGTCTTATTTCAATGAACGGAACGGAGATCAAACTGTCATCTCGATCAACTACCTCAAATTCATCAGATCCAGTCAAAATTCACTGCGGGAATTCCAAACTGAGCCCACAAAACTACTCGACTGGGCTGAATTTGGCAGGCTTGAGAATTTGCGCACTCTCCAGATAAACATTCACGAGCATGCGCATCACTACTCGAATGAACTGGAGCTCCACAAAGTTTTTCCCCGGGTCAAAACCCTCATTGTTGACTTTTGGACCGACCAAAACAAGGACAAGAACAAAAATTTCAAGATTTCTCCACAAAAATTCTTTGAAAAATATTTCCCCGCCAAAATTTTCATCCCGGGAAAATCATTTAAATCCGTCACTGAATTAAAATTAATCAACTCTTTTCCCGTCGAGTGCTTGAAAAATATGCGGATTCTTCTCCCGCGGATTTCTACTTTGTCTTGGAACTGTGAGCTTCCAAAATTTCGGGAAATTCTTCCGCTTTGTTGGTCGCTGTGGGCGGGATTGACCACCTTGAGATTTGAAATTGAGCTGGCTGAACGGCAAGCTGATTTTGAGTATGTGGATTCGGCTTTGCTCGGATTTCCAGAGGAAATATGTGAAAAATTGAGGAATGGAAATGAACTTGGAGATTTTGACCAGTTTGAAAAAAACCCGTCCATTTTGGATTTGAAAAGTAAGAATGAAAAATAATATTAAATAAATGGTGACTCTTTCACTCTTTTTTTTATTTTTTTCGCATTTTTACAGTAGAATTATTTCAACAAAAACACAAATTTAATTTTTTGTTTTGTAGAATTGGAACGATTGGAAATTGAAGTTCAAGAGCCGAGTTGTGCTGCTGAGGATGCAGAAACAAGGATTTTCAGTCAGATTGCCAGCTCACACGGATTTGCCAAATTAAAACAAATCAATCCGAAATTCCAGGTGCAAATCACTTTTCATTCAAACTGCAGCTTAAAATATGTGGAAAGTAAGTCAACATTTTGCTTTGATTTATGATCATCCCTAAATTGAGTGTGAATGAGTGTGGCATTTGGATCAGTATTTTTTAAACGGGTAGTAATTGCAAAATATTTCAAATCTACTTCATATTTTGGATGTTTAGATGTCACGAGAAATTTGCAGCCACTTTTGCCCTTTGTCAATCTATGAATTTGGACGCTGAACATGGAACATGGAATGTTAATATTGAACAAATGATTTCAACTACTTTTATTCTTGTTTTTTTATGGAGGATTTTCTTGATTTTTTTGTCTCAGCAAGTTTTACAGACATAAAATGTGAAGCGTGAAGCTGTTGAGCAACAAACAACGTTTGCGAGTATTTTGTCTATAATTTCAATTTCAAGCAATATTTGTAATCCGCGTTTCAGCATTTGCCTCGAGTCTTGAGACTTGAGTCTTTAAGACCCATTTATTTTCATATTTGAGCATCCTGCACGTCATTTTGGTTGACGAGACAAAGAGTTACAGGGATGTTTGCAGTCGCAATTTTTCAAACGGCGTCGAAATCTGACATAATTTGCACGAGGAGAATCAAATCCAATCCACAGTTTGGGCCAATGCAACAGCAAGCGGCAAGCGTAAACACAGACACAGCGACATTTGCATTCTGGATTCTGAACTCTCACCAGTTTTGTCATGACGACGATGAAAAATGAAAAGGATGAGTAAAAGTTGTGTAAATGCAATTTACTTTGTGTCATCATCATTTCGTGTAAAAAGTACGTGTTTTTTATTTGATGTGTATATCCCACCCGAATACGGCTTTACAATTTTGATGCGAGAAATGGCGCGGAAATTATTGAAAGTTGGCAGCAGCTCGCTTCCTAATTTAATTCAAAATTGCAAACTGAAGAAAATTCATTTCAATTTTGTCCAGTTTCTTCATGAACAAGAACAAGCTTTGACTTGAGAATCATTTAAAACTTCCAAATGTTTATCATTTGTCATTTTTCATCATTTTATTTTCATTATGAATTAAGTTTGTTCCTTTTCATTTTCCCGTCCTTCTTTTATCTTCATAGTTTTAGCCTGTGTGTCATTTTGAATTCTTCATGTTTTGTGAACTCAATTTTACATTGGGAAAACATGGACATTTTGGAGGTTGGACAATGTACATGTAAGTTAAGCATTTAAGATGTTGTATGTTGTTCTCGTGAGTCTTAAACTTGGTTTGTTCAGCATTTGCTTATCTCAATTTTACACTACTTTGAACTGCTTCAACTTTATTTTACAGCCTGACGCATGAACCAATTATAAGCCAAAACAAATCGTCCAACGGCCAACATGCAGATAATATGTGGATCACAAGGGGAACATAGAAAAGGAAACATCCGTTGGATTTACTACTAGACCTTTGAACTGGTTCTGTGTTGTGTCTACGCTTTGTATCCATCCAACTCCAAAACCTCTTTTATCTATACACTTTTCCCACTTCTCAGCTCTCAGCTCTCAATTCCAGTAAAGCAAAGCAGAAAACAGAGCATAGCAAAAGCAGACCAAATCTGTCCTCAGATAACCAGAAATGTACAGTGAATGGAACAGCGAGGAGCGAGCAAAGAAAAAAGCCTTGACCCTGCACGTTTTTGTCTGTCTGCGTCTCTCACCCCCAAACTTTGATTTGGACTTTGCCTTTCGGCCGTTATCTTTCTTCTTTCCCTCTACAAAACCTTGGAACTTTTCCTTGTGTCTACATTTTGTATCCAGCCACACAATCTCTTCCTTTCAGCTCATTTTATTCCACTCTCAACTCTCAACTCTCATTTCCAGTACAACCGGAACATAGCAAAGAAATTTTCTTGTGTGTTTTAAAGTTCATCGTATTTAATTGAATAGTTATTCAATTAAAACACTTCTAAATAATACAAATCTAAACGTCAACTTGAACGCGGACCAAATAATGGAGCATCAGAATTTTGATTGGAAAATTGCGTACGAGTGAGTGGTAAATGTTTTGAATTTAATTTATTCTGAATATCGAGTATCAAGTACTGTGAGCCATAAAAAGAGTACAAAGTTAATTTTATTTTAAATTTCCTTTTTTCTGGAATCTTTGACTCTCCATTTCAATTTCCCTTTAATTTCTTCCCTCATTTATAAAATATTTTCTCTTGTTTTTAGATATCCAAAGTGAAGGAACAACTGGATTTGTTGGAGGAGCCGATTGTCGCCGGCGAAATGCGATCCATCGCAATTTACAAAATTGTGAGTTACTTTATGCTGTAAATCTATAAAAAATTGAGAATTTAGTAAAAATGTTGGGAAAATTCAGAGACGAATCAAAAGTCCAATAATGATGTCAGAAAAATGTACTCTTGATTTCTCATATCTCGTGTCTTTTGTTACATTTTAAATAGTTCAAAAAGTTGATTCGCGATGAAGAGCAACGGACAGCGGCATCCGGATCTTCAGCACAGCCAAAGTCAGAGCCAAAAGCTGAATCTGAATCTGGGTCCTCTTCTTCTGGGGAAAATGACAGTGCTAATATTTTTAAGCCTTTGGCTGTCAAAAAGGAAGAAAAGAAGGAAAATGTCAAGAACGAGAAAGATTCGGATTCGGATTCAGACATTGAAATAATCGAGGTGGAAGATTTGAATGCAGATCCAGAAACTGTGGATCTGGACCATGAGAAAATTGACAACGATGTTGAGTCTCAAAGCAACGAAAGAGCGGGAATAAAAAGACCACTAAATGTGGATGAAGCTGCTGAAGAATTGCACAAAAAAATCAAGTTCGTTTCTGCTCAAAATGATGCAGTTTCAAGTACAAGCTTTGAGAAAAATCCAAACGCAGCAGAACAAGACGCAGATGAAGATAAAGTCGAAGCATCGCAAGCAAATGAGCCAGAAGCAGAAGCAATTGTCGACGAAGGAGGAGGAGAAGAAGAAGAAGATTTGTCTTTGACGCAAAACAAAAATGACAAAGATGAAGACGGCTTCACACCAATTTACTGCCCCAAGGTCGACTCGAGTTTCTGGACGATGACACCAGCTGAAGAAAATAAACGAGTACAGAAATTCGCTATTCACAACTACCCGCAAAAACTGGGAGAAGAAAATGATCCAGATTATCAAGCCAAATTCGGTAACGATCTCTGGTTTCTCGTCAACGACAACAAAAAATGCAACTACTTCAAACTCCAGGACTTGACGAGGAAACTCACATGCAGAAAAACACTTAAACTTGGGCTCCAACTTCAAACTTCCGATTTTCAAAATGATCAACTCCAGTCATTTTTATCCGAGTTTGGAAAATTCGTGACTCACTTCACTTTCGAGAGACGACACAGCGACGATGAAAGTGAAAATGAGCAACTCACACAACAACAATTTAGCTCTTTGATCCTTGAGAAATTGTACAATGTCGAGTATTTGGTGGTGAATGAGCTTCACATCTCTTCATCAATTCCACTTTCAAATGACGAAAAAGAGGAGGGAAAACAACAGCAGCGCCTAAGTGAGCCGTGGCGGCGGGGACGTGAATTATCTCGTCTCAAAACTATTTACTTTAATAATACAAAGTTCAACCTGTCAAAGTGTTTGATTGAGGCGATTATAAAATCCGCGCCAAACTTGGAATTTATTCACAATCTGCCGCTGAAATTCGTCAATCTCCTCATTTGCCTCGAGAAAATTCAGTGTGTCAGGTCAGTTGAGATGAATCGGAGTGACCCTTACGATTCAAAAGACGCATTTGAACAGGATTTGGAGACGCTGTCACTTTCCGAAATCGCCCTGGAGAACCTTGTGATTCCAATCTATTTCAACGAATCAAACGGAAATCAGACCGCCGTTTCCATGAATTATCAGAATTTCTTTGACTCCAAATCAATTCAAAATTCCTTGAGAGAATTGCACATTGAGCCGACAATCGATTGGTCCGAATTCGGCGTGCTGGAAAATCTGTGCACTCTTCAGATTAATATTTACGGGTTTTCTCCGCACTACTCGAATGAACTGGAGATCGATAAAGTTTTTCCCCAGGTCAAAACTCTCACCATTGACCACTGGACAAACACCAAGAACAGCAAAACCAGAGGAAATTCTAACACTTCTCCACAAAAATTCTTTGAAAAATATTTTCCCTCCAAAATTTTCATCCCGGGAAAATCATTTAAATTTGTAACTGAATTACAACTGATGAACGCTTTTCCGGTCGACTGCATGAAAAATATGCGGGTTCTTCTACCAAGGATTTCTACTTTGTTTTGGAACTGTGAGCTTCCAAAATTTCGGGAAATTCTTCCGCTTTGCTGGTCGCTGTGGGCGGGATTGACCACCTTGAGATTTGAAATTGAGATGGCTGAACGGCGGGATGATTTTGAGTATGCGGACTCCGCTTTGCTTGGATTTCCAGAGGACATTTGTGAACAATTGAGAAACGGGAATGAACTTGGAGATTTTTACCAGTTTGAAAAGAATCCGTCAATTTTGGATTTGAAAGGTGAGTTTTTTTTAAATGACCGGTTTCTTTGTTTTGTCTTCTTTTCTCTTTTGCTCACATTTTTATAGTAGAATTGTTTCAAAAATTCGTATCTTTTTTTTTATAGAATTGGAACAATTTGAAATTGAAGTTCAAGAGCCGAGTTGTGCTGCTGAGGATGCAGAAACAAGGATCTTCAGCCAAATTGCCAGCTCACACGGATTTGCCAAAATGAAACAAATCAATCCGAAATTCCAGGTGCCAATCACTTTGCATTCAAACTGCAGCTCCAAATATGTTCAAAGTAAGTGAAAATTTTGCTTTGATTTATGATCATCTTTATTAGAATGTGAATGAGTGTGGCAATTTGATAAGTATTTTTTAAACGGGTATTAATTGCAAAATATTTTAAATTTTTAGGTGTCACAAGAAATTTGCAGCCACTTTTACCCTTTGTCAATCTTTGAAATTGGACGCTAAAAATTGAATAAGTGATTTCAACTACTTTTTTTTTGTTTTGATTGCTTGAGAATTTTCTTGATTTTTTTGTACAAAGTACGAACAACTTTCACAAATATGAAGCATAAAGCTGTTGCGTAATAAAAAAAATTTGTTTCAAGAGTGTATTATGTGAATGATTTCAGTTTCAAACCATTTTTATTCTTATCCAGTTTTACATATTTGGCTCGAGTCTTGCATCTTGAGTTATCAAGACCCAGTTATTTTCATATTTGAGCATCTCATGTCCGTCATTTTGGCTGATGAGACAAAGAGTAACAGGGATTTTTTCTAGTCAAAATATGATTTGAAAATTTTTATGAAAACTGCAAAATGGAAATATACAATCAAATTTATTACGTTTCGAATGACGATTCCCAGATTTTGACTCTGATTTACACTTTTCAGTAGCAAAACCCCTTCAAATGGCTCTTGAATTTCCATTTTCGATAATGTTGATGCCCGATGAATAAAACTTAATGCAGATTCCCTCACATTTCCATTTCTTTCAATCGGATTCTTTTCGGAGTTTTCATACTTCAAACAATTGAAGGAGTTAGCCACCAAAATTGGTGTTTCCAGGGCAGGCCGCGAGGAGGCCTCCTTCATCTGCCCCGTGGCACAACT
>JAQGBH010007914.1:0-10386 GCA_034698265.1 Sminthurinus aureus | reverse complement strand
AGCCTTTAATAGTTACCCAGTACTCACGAAAATATTTGAATAATTGCCCAGGGTAACTATTCGCGCAATGACGGTATACATGGTATTGCTATACGGAGGCGAGTAAAGAGTAAGAAATAAAAACTTGATTGAATGAATGAGATTTTTTTTATTACTCTTTCACGTTATTTTCAAGTGCAAGAGAATGGAGAATGGAGAATGAGCCAACAATAGAATTATAATATTAAGTCAATGAGATTTGCTTCATATGCAATGTGCAGTGTAATAGTTTACAGTTGTTGTGTCTTCTTGAACTTGAAAGTCCAACTGCGTTGATATTATGGTTCAACAGAGACTAATACTACTTTTGTCCTATTGAATCACCATAAGTCATACATCATACATACACAAATAATACACGCAGTATATATTAGGTATGTATTATTATTATATTATCTGTACATCAAAATATTATGCATAATATGATCAGTTTTGATGTTAATAACGTAGCAATAAAAACTAAAAGTAGGGTGACTTTTTCTTCCACTTCTGTATTCTGTTTGTGCATAAATTTCATATCATGATGAACTAAAGTAAACTACTTATTAAAAGTTCACTGGATCACTTAAACAAAAATTTTGATTGCCACCACTCTACACTCTACAGACTAGAAAAGTAGTGGTGCTATAATACTTGGCACTTTTATTATAGTGTACCCTATCATTTTTCATAATTTACATAAATGTTTTTACACCATCACAACAACATTTGAAATTCAGGACATCCGAACTCTCAACATTTTATTGTTGACTTTTATTGTGTCTCATGTTGGATCTTTTAAAAAAAGTCTCGGTGCGTATGAATTTTGATGTAAACATATTTAATCACCGACAACATCACTATTAACAATACCGGTTCAGATTTTTATGTGTCATGTAAAATGTACTAGATCCATTATGTACATATCTAAATGTTAATAGTTAATACCCGTACTGTTTACAGTCTACAATAAATAAATAATTAGGACTTGAAAACGATTAATCTCCTCTTTTTTACTCAGCACTTAGCACTTACACAAGTATCATATCATTGAAAATGATGGAGCATACTGACTACCTACTTCTTACAATTTATAATTAGTACAGACGATGACTTTATGGAATTACAGTACACGTTACACATTACACGTATGTTTAATCCACAGTGTATGCGACATGAGTGTACTAGTTCATAATTCATAACTCAAAATTCTTAATACTGATGTGTATTTTATACCTACTTGAAAGATATCTCTGTTCATCTTTCGTCTTTCATTGATGCCTTATACTTTATATTTAACGTATGAAATATGTGTCAAGTGCTGTAAATAAAAAAAATACATGATATTCGCATTAAGGCCATACATCACATTATCTTACTACTGCAGTATTATTAGTATGCTATGTTTTGTACATTTCATTATATATTTTGAGACTCATTCATACTTTGACAAGGATGATGATGCTACTACCAATATGTACTAAAAATGCACTGCAACAAATTCGACTACTCATGTTGATGATGTTCCTGTTCATGATGTTGTCATGATGAAAACATTCCATGTTTCGTGTACTCGTGAAAAGAAAGTATGCAGTGTGTAGCATGCAGCATTCTGTATCATGTAAGATAGGAAAATGAGGGAAAACTAAAGTAATAATGGAAAACGGAGAGTATAATAATATAATATGTTATGGACTTGGTTAGGAAGTTAGAAACATCATGATTCCCATTGTCCATCACTGAATGAGGTGATTAGTAGGCATCAAAATCTAACAACATCTCGTCTCCTCTCTATCGAAATCATGAGTTGTACGAAGAAAGGGCCACAATTGAACATATGTATCGTATACCCACATATAGTACATAATACATACAATAATATGATGCATACTATATAAACATATGTACATTATACTTTTTAATTCTTTATATATAGATCATGATCAGACAGTTATGTATGTTGTATATTGAGATTCAAGTAGCAAGACCATTTATAAATATGAAATATGTAGGCCTATCACACCTGATGATTGTCCTAGCCCTAGTTATCAACTAATAAAAGTAGTAAGTAGTAGTAGTAGTAGCAAAATAATAATACATCATAATATATTATATTTTATATTGTCTAGTATCTCGTGTCTAGTATCTAGTAAGTCATAATAATCAAGTAATAAATATAGGTAGTAATAAAAAAGAAAAACAGGATACAAATAGACAGATAGATGGGACATCGGACGAACGGAGAACGGAGCAATGCGAGGTGTGACTCCAATAACAACATGGTCATAAATTATAAAAGTGGCGTAGGTATCTAAGCAGATTTATCATCCATCTTATTTCACAGGTTTTCTTCCATATGTGATGTCTTCAAGTATGCCTCATGTTTGATAATAATAATCATGATGATGATAAAAAATATGAAAAAGCAAAACACTACTACACATCATGTTTTCATTCTCGTGATTTGTGATGCGTAATATGTGTCATATTGATGTAAAGTGGACAATACTTAAGTATGCCTTGTACTACCGTTTATCTTTTACACCTAAAAACTCTACATATTTCAGGGTTCTCATGACCGGTCTTTTCTCATAAAGAAAATGAGGTAGAAACTCACGTGCCGTTCTTTCCACATGATCAATATAGTCACTGAAATCTGCAAGCATTGTACGCTATTGGGTATTTTGACGGAACTGAAAAAATATTAGCTCAAGCTTAAAAGTTCCTCTCAACTTTTTTATTTAAAATTTTAAATGACAGCTGGGCTCACAATTCACGGTGGTCTGACCATGTGATACTTACTTAGCCTTTTATACTTAAATTTTTCCAATGAGGGAAGTTAAATAGAGAAAACAGTCTAAAGTCTGATTCGCGATCCAAAAACATCATCTAAAAAGCTAGCCATCTACAATCTATAATAATATTATGTGTAACATACTTCATGTTGTTTTCTTTGCAAGGTTTATGATTTTTCGATTCGCTAATATAGTTTTAACTGATTTTTGGTCAACCATGGAGAGAGATTTCCAACTTCCTCACTTAATTTTTCCATAGTCCATGGTCAAAGTGTAAGTAAGGAACAGAGAATAGTTCCCTTGATCACTAATCGTTGTACTGTGTAAAGTCATGTAAAGTGTAAATACAAGTTCGGTTTCAAATAATGTAGTGATGAAGGGGAGCAGATGGTGCTGTTATTGATAGTGATGGTGATAGTTGATATGTTGATAGATGGTGTATCTTCTCTATTTTCTATTGAAATGTTATTATGATGGCATATTTACCTGTACCTTGTACGCATAAGTATGCATACAACTTCAAGACTTGAAGAGGAGGACTGTGAAAGAATGTAAAAAAATAAGGACAGACGAGGAACCAGGAATCACGTACACAATGCATCAAAAGTACATAGATAATAGATAATACGTAATGTATGCTGCTTGCTGTATGCCACAAAGAAAATAATGCTCAATACTCAAGTTATTCAAATTAAAGTACGAATATAGGTTCGAATACCAAATACCAAACACCGAATAGAGCCGTCTCATGCTTAACGGAAATCGTAGAGCGGAAAAATAGTTCTGGTAAACACTAAAAACTATACATAGGATATAGGATACATAGGAAATTCAATTCCATTAGAATCTCAAATCTCAATGCTCAATACGATGCAGTGTAAAGATTTCCTATTGCTTTGATTTGTTTCATAATATTGTGAATAGAATAATGTGTGTAGTATATAGTGTGCTGTGTGTCACATGTCATAAATGCACTGTCTCAGACGACATAATCAAATCAGCCTTGCGTTTCGGCTTTCAGGGATTCACATAGCATAGATAGTATAGTAGTGTCAAAGTGATAATATGCCGTATGCAGTATGCATGAAGCAAAAAAATACCATCAGGGAAATGTTTTATGTGTGTGTTGTGTGTGTATCATATCTCAGACCATCACAGTACTATTATTATCTCTAAAATATTAAATAGTATATCGTAAATCGCAAAGTAAAAGAGACAACAAAATGATTACAAAAGTAACAAGATAAAATAAAGATGAGAGAAAATTACTACATGATGTTATAAAATTTTTGAATCGGAACCTCGGTGTGGAATGCTGAATGCTACTAAAGATGGAAAGCAAATGGATTTTTAATGTGGTGCATGCAAATGGCATGATTCTTATGGTATATTATATTATGTACAGTACCTATACAATTAGGTAAAATACACTTTTCATTTACAAGTGCTTTCTTTCGCTATGTTCTATGTTATAGTGTCTTCCACCCTGCTCAATTCTGTCATTCACAGTTGATAGTGTGTCATGCCGAGTATAATATTATTACTATACATTTGCAGTTTGTAGTAAGACATGCTCAAGTAATTTTCATTGAGGTACATGTACATGGTACATGTAAAAAAGGTTGGCTGAAATGAGCAACACGGTGACAGAAAGACAACAAAAACGACAACAACAGTAATAGCAACGGCGACCGGGAACAACTTGATTAAAAAACAGTGACAGCTCTCTCATTGATAATTTCAGGATTCAGAATTCAGAACTTTCATGCAAAAAAAAAATCTTGACATTTCAAGATGAAAAGAGACAAAACTAGGAGAAGGTTGTGCACGCAGCACGATATTATGTTTCTCCTTAAATGAAGAATTTTCATGTACGATTATACTTAGAATAAATGTACTTATACAAATATATGTAAAATTCATAATCTAGCATCTAGGCGTGTATTATATTTTTGTATGTCATTTGTCTCACAAATTCTACAACAATTTGCATAATATCCCGTAAAGTCAATGGTGGATATTCTGTATCAGAAGAGTTGATAATAAGATATCTAATGAACAAAAATAATAATGTGTTAAACTCACAGTTATTCAAATTGGTTTGACTTTTTAGTAGTAAAAACGAATGTAGAATATATAAAAAGACCACATAGATTCATAAACTTTTCACAGCAGAGTCAACAGTCAGCATTATGTATTATGTCATCGTTCAACATTCAACACGTTATACACCGTACAAAAATGCATCAAAAGACAATTTTACATTTCAATATATTCAATAGGACCATGGTGTGCAAATGGAGGACCGAGTAACATATGTGAACAAGATTTGTGAATATATTCGTCAAGGTTCACTTATTTTCGTAGCAGTTACTTAAGTACAGTCAGCAGTCAACCCACACTCAGGGAAAAAAAGATTATGCAGAGAAAGAGACTGAGTCAATATGACACGTTCATTTTTATGTGTCAATCCCGTTTCGTCTCATGTATATCCAATATCCATGCTGTTTGTAGTGCATAGTTAGTACATAAAATACAAAAGGCAGTACACAGTATGTACTATTATTATTGCTGTTACTATTACGTGTTCATGACATGACGAAGCGTGAGCTCAAATTTGTGTCAATGCTCATGTCATCGTATAGAATCTCCGATCCTTTCGGTCATCTACCATCTACCAGCATTTACCACTTATCATAATCTTAATCATAATTCTCGAAAAACTTCGTGCATTCGTACTTCATATTCATATGTGGTACTATTTTTTCATTGTACAAATTTCACCTAGAAAGCCATTTCCCATGTTCAGTGTGACAATACAGGATTTTAAATTTTATGTTTTATGAATAAAGTAATAACGCTTCACACTATCAAAATTGTAATGAACCTGGATTCAAAGTCAGGAAAAACGGTATATATGCAGATAAATACTCCATTTTAACTCACAAAATAGTGACTTTTGAATTACACAATAATGATGATGATAGTATGTCAAAGTTTACTTCAAATATTTTAAATACTTCATAATATATTGTACACTGTATTTTTTATGTTCATTGCATAGCATCATTACATAAATAATATTTTCTACTCAACTAAGAATTGAGAGGTAAGGTGAGATTTGAGAAGGGTTTGAAGACAAATACACACAAGGATTTAAACTACCGGTCTACATATTACATATACATATCTAATAGAGAATGTAGGTGAAAAGAAGAATACATAATACACATTACACATACACACGAATAAATTTGTATCAGCATTTCCTTTGCAAACGAGATTTATGTATTTGTATGAAACAAAGGAAGTAACTCTTACATATTATATTATGACTTGTGTGACTCTCTTTCATCAAAGTTTTTTGTCTTTTGGCATCGACATTACAACTTTAAATGTACACTTTGCAAGAGGAAATTTCATATTTTATCATATGCATGTATTTATTTACAAACTAACTATATAATATCGTTCTAATACAGGAATTAAATGCCTATACATTCATACATTGTATATTGACACTTGTATAATGATGTATAGTTATTAGTCATTAATCATATGCTAAATTACTAATATCTTTCCGTTTTCCAGTCAAGAAATTTATATCCGTACCTAAACGTTAAACGTGTTTACATGCAGCATATAGTGCATATTATACAATATATTATGTGCAGCAGTACTGGGAGTTTTGGAATTCCTCTCCAGTTAATCTCAAATCTACAATGCCTCAGTAAAAAAATTACATGGTTCATGCAGAAGAAATAACGATTACAACGGTTTCTCTGTTATTTTTTAACGTACTGGCACAAGGCACAAGTATATGAAGAAGCCCATTTTTTTCATAGACTGATGTCCCGACAGAAAGGTCATTGAAAAAGGAAAAAATAGGAGCGTGACTAGGCTGTGACACTTATCTCGAGCTCAAATCACAAATCGTGCAAAATATTATTAATTTTGACAATTGGCAAAAGCCTCCACTGCGGCTTAAAATTAAAAAGAAGTGTACTATAGAATGTCGAATGTCGAATCTTTTCTGTCTCTATTAAAGATGAGTTCTCAGTTCTGAACCCATCGCACATTGCAATTACAACTGCTCAGTTTTTTAAGACGAGGGAAGGTGTAATAAATGCTAAATATAAGAATAGAAATACATTATGCCTATCCAAGAGTAGGTATATCAGTAAATGTATTTTATTACAATGCAAAGTATACGTTGGATTATCCATATGAACGATGAATGGGAAGTGATTTGATCCAATAAACTTTTTGGATACAATGTAATATAACTATATATGTTGTATCTATCAGACATCAGACATTTCAAAGCAACTAAAATCATTATTGTGATCTTGTAGAGATGATTTTGAAGATAACTGAATAATTATTATTGGCAAAGATATTGAATACCAAATAATATATTATATGTAATCAAGTACATGTAAACCATTGCCGAACTGATAAAACTACGTCTTCAAAATGAGAAAAAAGAAAAAAGGTACTTTATCATTGATCAGGCCAAATGTTTATCGATAATCTATAGTATTAGATTTTAGTTCAAAGGAATCAATAGAAAATATAAATGGAGCAGAAATTTTCACTAAAATCTAAAATCTATTTTTTATTCTATTTACAGTGTCTCTTTTATCTTATGACTAGTAATATTACTATTTACTATTATTAATAATTGTAAAATCATTCATACACACAGTTTTAAGTGCCTAGAATTTACTTTGAATTCTTGATGCAATTCTCTGTGGGTATGATACGTTGAACCGGTATTAAAACGAGAGCAAAAGATGTGAAATTCAGAAAATCCACTGCACAGTCCTCGAGTATCTAGTATCTAGTGGCATTTAATTGTATGCATGTGACCAGGAAGATGACAAATGATAACTGATACAGATGAAAATTTTCATTCATTATTTTATTTCAATTCATTATTTTTATGTGATGTAATTTGAGATAATTTGGCAATAATTGACAATATTTTAGAGTCATTAGGGAATGATTAAGCGTAATGAAATACGACGTAGGCAGTACATGGTACACACGTCAATGGATCTTCCTATATCCTATAGTTGTGTCATTCTCTTCCTTTGATTTTCCACATCATCTTCAGCACTTCTTATTGTTATTGTCAGTAGCCAGTAGACAATAACTGAAGGAACTGATGAGAGGACACACACACACACATGTTCATCTCCCTTTGAAATTTGAAACAACATTTTGTACTCCAAAAAAGTGACTAAATTGGTATTGCATTGTTGAAAGTTGCGCGCAGCTTCTTGTTTCTTTTATTCGTAACCCTAATGGGTTTAATGGACCACAAATGAGGATTTATGATTGGTACGCTTGTTATCTCCCATGCGATTTTTATTTAACACTCAGCAGCATACACATTTATTACATATTCTCATTACAGCACAACAGTTCTTGAATCTTGAATTATTAAATATATGAGTTTTATATAGTTTTTTCCTTCATCTTTCATTTCTTGGATCTGTTGATATGTGTTCTATGGTCTGCTTCCTCATAAAATGTTCCGTCTATCTTTTGCTACTTTTTCTGTATTCTGTATAACAGACTAAAGTTTTTCAAACTTCGAACAAAACAACAAGTTTAGTATCGGCAAATAGCACATAATATTATGTATTATCTACCAAGTATTGTCATTCTAATTTGTGATTATTATTCTTATATTGTTGGTACTTATGCTGCACTACGTCAATTGTCTCCTTTGAATTTACCAGTCACACACAGTGAGGAAGTTTGGAAGCTATCTCCACTAAAAAAGTTGGCATTCCTATTACATTTTATGTACATTTTATGTTTTATGGGACCGTCTGCCTTTTTATTCCTCTTCTAAATACCTAGTATACTGTACACTGTACATTGTACATTCGTTTGCGTTCGAGTTTTAGATTTTAGATGTGCAGTATGAATCTATGTAGCATGCAATGTATGCTATGTAACAAAAAAATTAAATAAAATACAAAATAATAATAGTATGTAATTGTGCAATGTCTAATCATAATCATAATTCTCCATAGATTATAATTTCATCTGATCACGTACAAAGAGCATTTTTACTTGTTTTTACTAACATGTACTTCCATTCTCACATATCAGATGCATAAAAAATAAAGTTGTACACACGAATCACGTAAGCTCAATATTATGACTGGACTAAAACAAAGCATAGCCAATAGTTCACGTCCGTTTGAGGGTGAAAAATGATTAGTATTTATTGCCAACCGTCAAAATCTTGAAATGTCTTTGTCTCTCATTAGACTGCTGCCAATTGCCAATTTTCGGTCACATATTAACTATTAAATAGAAGACAAAATATACAGAGTACAGACCCATTTTTTATGTAAAAATAATTATTTTCACGATCAAAGCTCGGGCGAAGCCCAAATGCTAAATAACATAGACGATGGAATACAAAGTACAAAAAAACGCACATGAATTGGCAATTGGCATTTGGCATTATATTATGATGAGTGCCCTTTTGCCTATTCACCATGAGAGGTTACCATGAGCAACAGCTTATTGATTGTTTTGTTTACATGCCGTCCTCTAACACCTTTACCAAGGCCATATAGAAGTTCCTGTTACAGAAACTTCTATACGGCCTTGACCTTTACCATTTACCATTTACATTATGACTTTTTTATACCATAAAAGATCTTGTTACATATGAAATCCCATATCTCAACTGGAATTCGGATTTTTGGTTGCAATGAAAAACGTCTCAACAGAAAACGGAAACTGAAACATGACAAAGAGTTCCAGTAAGAGATTTGATTTAGTTGACAGCAAATCATCATTCTAAATTCTAAGTTTAATCATTACCACTTACCACAGTTCAAGCCAAAGTTTACAAAACTTAAAATGGCAAGCAAAACTGGACTTGGAAGTTGTACCTTCTGGGGTCTTACACCTGCTCTCAATCTCCTCAACTTTTTGGATGATAAGACCCTCATTGAAGCAGATGATGATGAAAAGGCCATAAATATTTTACTTCTGGGACAAAGCGACTGTCGTCATATACTCAAGACACTAGAAGAGCATCTAAATTTCCAAAAAACCGTGTCTGGAAAGTCCATTAAGATAAATGTACATGCGCTCAAGTGAAACACAGACATATTCTATCATTTAAATCAGGTTGTTTTACATTTGGCTAATCTAATATTGTTGTTTTTTTTTCAAATGTAGGTTTATATTGTGGAAAGTAATATTGAGCTCTATGCTCGGCAACTACTATTTCTAACGTTGGCTGTTACACCACTCGATAAAATCGGACTATTTGAAAAAACGAGGCAGTACATGGAACTTTACGGAAATACTTACTTAAGACCAAGAACACAAATGTCACTTGTTCAAATAGCAGAGCATCTTGTGAAGTACGCAAAATATAAACTATCAACTTGTTCATAAATAAAAATTTCAATATTTTTTAAACAAAGGACTGGTAACTTTTTGATGAATCTTACGTTACCGTAGAGTAGGCTAATACTGCACACTTTTCTTATGGAAGAAAAAAAAAGTTGTCTGGAAAAGTATGTTCCCG
>JAQGBH010007913.1:0-10386 GCA_034698265.1 Sminthurinus aureus | reverse complement strand
TTTGTAAAATTTTGTTAGTTCTACATTCTCAACCTTTATATAATTCTAAGAATTTCTCATTCACCGGTAGAACTCTGATTATAGCTACGTGGACTCGGATGCAAGTCTGTAAACATTTTAAAGCACCACAAACAAACTGCACACGGTATATTTCTTATTTTAATATTCATTGTTTGTCCAGCATTTATAATTTGATTCCATGAAAACAAGAGTATCAACTGTTTTTTTAATAATGCTAATAATATATTAACATTTGTATTGCCTTTTTGTTTATAATTTAAATACTACAGGAGCTGAGAACTGATGGGCCTCCAACTTTGATCTACTATACCATTTCTTTTATGTATTTCTTACTCTTTACTTTTTTTTGTATATTCTTAAGTATCATGATAGTATAAGTTTTTTATCGTGTAGCATGAATCAAATCCGAAATGCCACACAGATATAGTTCCAAAATATGTTTTAGTATATCATGAATTGGGGTTGTGGTGTAATCCGAAATCTCGTGCTTATAAGTATAATTGAGAGATACTTAACTAGGATATGATGTACTAGCGAAAATGCAAACAGGCAGGCAGGTTTAGTGTTTCTACAGTATAGTTATTATTATTATTCTTTTTAGTTTTTCCTTTTCAGTTTGCTACGCAAGGTCGACTCAAGTTTATTTAGGATTTGGGACATTTATTGATAGTCTTTGCATGTTTTCATTTAATTTAAAATAGTTCAGGCACTTTCAAAAATCTTTTTTTTTTTTGCTGTGTAGTCTATAGTCTCTTTGATTAAAAATATGACTTTTAAATATAAAGGCGAGTATTATATTGTGCTTTAGTTCAATAAAGCACAGATATAGTGTTTCAAGAATATCAATTTAAATAACAATACTTCAAAACAAAAGCTTGATATATAATATAGAACTTTACATGCAGGATAATAGCAGAATTTCTATTTCTTCGTAATATTATTAAAAGAATTACTAGTTTTCCCATCTCCTGTGAATGATTATAGCTTTATATTTTATACAGATCCTCTGGGTTCTGGTTTTTACTTTTGATAGAGTCAGTCATTGACACTTTCTTGTAATAGTTTTCTGGGTAAAAAATATACATATTATGTATAACCGTTGATAAAGATTACGTAGACTATGTAGTTGGTTTTATGTTTATATAATATGCGTCCGAAAACAAAAAAGAAAACATTAATATTGATTCAGTCCTTTTCCATCCATAGTGGTACAAAAATTATTTAAACCGAGTCTATCTATACTGGGTAAAGTGTGTATTTCATAGTTAAAACTCTAATTTAAACCACAAAATTCTGTTGTCTTTAAGACTTTAAAAATTATTTGTATGCCTTCCCTGTTATACTATATCATTAATCATGAATAAGTATTCACTCCTTTGTCTTTGTGTTATTTGTTTGTAATTGAAACATATGCATTTACATATGGGTTATAATAATAATAATATTATTATTATTATTATTATTAGTAATATTATTATTAGTAATATTCTTATTAGTCTTTCTTTTTCATTTTTCTACGTAAAGTCAACTCAAGTTTTACCTGTAGGAATATATTTAGTCTTTATAATATTATTAGTATTCTTTGTGTGTTTTCAGTTGATTTAAAATAGTTTAGATATATACTATATAAAGAGACTTTCTGCGTATTTATATGTTTTTGGAAACAGCTCCTTTCAATATTTTTTTTATTGTTTACTCTATAATGCCTTTGGTTAAAACGTGACTTTTAAGTATGCATACGAGTATTTTATTATGATTTAGTCCAGTAGTTCAATTCAAAACAGAATTTGATACAAATAGTGTCAGATTTTTCACTAATACGTGTTTTATACCATTGGCAAAGATTGTGTACACTATGAAGTTGTTGTTATGATTGTATAACATGCGTCCGAAAACAGTCCTTTCCAACACGTGGTAGTACAAATATTATATAAATCGAGTCTCTCTATAAATAGTGACTATTGTGTGTAGTTCATAGTTAAACATCTATTATCATTCATTAAATTCTATATTCTTCAAGACGTAAAAAATTCTTTGTATGTTTTCTCTGTTATATTACAGCATGTATACCTACTTTTAAAAATTGTAAAAATATTTAGGTGCGATAAGAACCCAGTGCTCAAAGCTTTTAAATATTATATAGTTTATGAGGGACGTATTACATAACTTATCACATTATAGATTCTACTATGTAAGATAGTTGTGGTATGTATGAATATTTATATACAGCCTGTTTACTTGGTATTTGTCGCTTTAATTTGTGTATTATGTATCATGATAAGTAATATTATCCTTCTATGTTAATAAGTTGGTAATGATGTGTATGCATTGGTTCCGCAAAGGCTTTTGACACACTCATCGTATAATCTTTTGAAACATACAAATCAAAAGCCTATGCTCCAACGCATCGTTTAACGCATGTTAGAATGACCCTTGACCATCCGTTGACCTTTATTTCCCCGTGTAAAGGTCTAAACTCCGGACTTTTTTCGCAAAAAGCTTCTCTTGCATGAACTACACAGTGTGTAGAAAGAGAACCTTTTGTGTGAGTACTGTGCCGTGCAGTCGCTTCTGTTTCCAGAGCAGTGTTGAATAGGCATTGTTGATGCACAATGCAATGTTGTATAACTTTTAACAATACAATCTGTATCAACATTATTATTCGACTGCTGATCATTTCTCATTTTCACATAGAGATGACGCATGTCACTACTTATGAATGTACTGATTAAATTAGGGTTCAGGTAGTAGGATTATAATATTAAAGCAACATAATAAATTATGAGAATGTGACAGAAAATTATTTCATGAACCATTCGGTGTTAATAATTTAATATTAATGATAATCATAATAATTATTACTATTATCAAATTATTAAATATTACAGGCAATCGTTTTTTAAAAATGTACCCTCAATATTTAATAATTTGGTAATAATAATAATTATTATGATTATCATTAATATTATTATTAACACCGAATGATTCATGAAATAATGTTCTTTCTCACTCTCATAATTTATGTTTAATAATAATAATTATTATGATTCTTATTATTACCAAATTAATAAATATTGAAGGTACATTTAAAAAAACGATTGCCTATAATATTTTATCAGGAGCTAGAGCCATTCACAGTAGAAAAATTAAGTACAAAAGCGTCTTAATATTTGTCTATTTATTTTCTGAGGTACTCCAAACTTCTATCACGACGATATAGAAAGTAGAAATTATATTATTCTTAAACAGCTCTTCAATAGTAACCTTCTGAATGGAGCATAAATTGTACAGTTTAGTAATGTATGCAAAATGATTGAAATGATTGTATTGTGATAAATTTGTACATGCTCATAAACCTCGGGTCAAGGACTAACTACCTTAAAATATTCAAGTCCTAAGTTGACCGGAAGCATTTCCATAAAACGTACAATGAGTGCGAGAAACTTACGAGTGAAATTCCTCGCGGTCCAAAGTTACGGAAATACAATCATTTCAACATTTTGCCTACAAAGACATTCATGCATCTATAAAAGTTATAGAATCTTACATGTCAAATTTCATACATATATGTAAAAAAGGGCAGGTTAAATCAAAAGTCACTATGCTGAGTTGGTACGGACATTGGTATGACGCTAAATAATGGCATAAGTTTACTATGGGATTTTAAAAGGTCAATGAAGTGGTCAAGGGTCATAACAATTTTACGATCGGGAAACGGCCGGAAGTCCAGGCCCGCAGGGCCTGGACCCAGCTCGTTATATTATTATTGTCATATATATAATATTATATACACAAGTAATTCAGGAATCTAATTTTTTTATCGGGGTAATATAAAAAAAACGGAAGGTATATAAAATTAAGTTAATTGTAAGTTATTAATGTATAGAGATCATTTAAGGTTGACTTAAAACAGTGATTATTTTCCAAAATAAATTTTCATGGGCATCGTCTTTTGAGAAGAGTGAGTAAAAATACATTTGATGATGGGAATGGAATAAAAAATGTATTGTAACAGCACATGCGGATAAAATGGACATAGTGGAAAATATTTTAATAAGCTTGCGTAATTTTTTTGTTTCACTCTCTTGAAAATTAGTAAAATCACTAGAACTTTTTGTTGGCGACAATGATAAAGGGGAACATGAAGATGCAATGACCTGATGACATTGACATTGTAAAAGGGACGTCTTAAAAGTTGTCCATTCATATGTTTTCCAATTGTTGAAAAAAGTACAAAAATCTCTCTGTTTGAAGGTCATTAGGAAAAATACTCCGATGGACAGAACTGATGATGCAAACCAACAACTTTGAGGTACTATATAGGTCAATTTTAACTGAAGAATATAAATGGACTCAACCATACGATAGGTTTGAAAGATCATGTAGATGAAATAGATAAAAAAATTTAATCTGTACAGCCACAAGAAAAATCCTGAATTTAATATTTCAAGTCGAGGCGGATTATTTGTTTCATCATTAATGTCACCTTTTTCAATATCAACTACTTTTTGAAAAAAAGTATTATTAGTATTATTAGCAGAATTTTTATGATTCGTTTCAGATATTTTAAATGGATGAATTCCAATATGTTTTAGAAAAAGAAAAAACTTGAAAATTAATTCCATGTTTTAATTGCACAACTACTCAGAGTAGAACTTCGGTCAGCAAAGACGATTTGGCGTGTGGTCTCTTAATTTTTCTCAGGTTCTGGGGATAAGAATTTGACAAATTTTCTTGGACTATCTACTACATGGTGATTTATTGGGTTGAACACATCGATATTTTGTAATTAGTTTTGCATCAATATTTGCACAAAGCACAAAGCCAGCCTTTTTTTATTGCATCGCGTGCCGTCAAATTTCAAATGAGTCACGGACCACGAAACACGAAACATATGAAACATGAATGAAGCGTCAATAAAAGTGAAAACAAACAAAAACTGTGCAAATAATATATGTATAGTACCGGATGTCGGATGTGTCTAACCTCGGGTAAGTATTTGAACACTTGTTATATTACTGGATTAGAGTTTAGAATTTGAAGCATAAAAAAAGAGGCATTTGGTTATTGGTTATTGATAATTGATGATACACGGTAAACAGTGTGCACTGAACACTGTACACACTTTACAGCTAAAAATGGCATATTTTGTGCCATTATTATAATTCGATTAACCTGTCATTATTTTATTGTTTTCTATCATGCATGATTAATCATGAAACATATGATTGATTTTCCTATACTTGTGGAGAAAATGGGTCGAAGGTGACGCGTGCTCCATTATGTTGTATTTGTGCTAGACATACTGTATAAAATTATGTATCCAGGATATAATCAACCAAATCATCAACAACAGATGTTTTATTTTTATTTATTTGATCTTTGTTTTGTTTTTGTATTGAAATAATATTATACAGTTTTTTTTTCTTATTTGAACAGTATCTCAAGTTGTATATGTAAGAAAGAGACTGGACATTGTGACTTGATCTGCTAATTGCTAATTACCACAGATTTCCACAATCATGAAACATTTCCGACCCGACTGTTTGAAATGACGAGAACAATCAAAATGAATGAACGATCACCAACACATGTACAATACAACATACATTTTACATAATATTTTACATACATGATACATAATGATATCTTTGGTATGCGTCTCTTAAGCTCTCTCGTTTGTTTTTGTGTCTGCTTTGTTTCGTCTTCTAATGCGTACTAAATGTATAGTTTCTTTTTGTAGCATAATAATTATATCATCATATCATCATATAATATATAATTCATAATCAAAGGAGGAACTGAAAATGAAAGAAAAAAGGTCTTTTCTCTGTTTTTTTGTCTGAAACAAATTAAATAAGAATGATAATAATAATAGTAGCAGTAGAAGAAGAAGTAAAAGTTGTACATAATAATAAAGAAGAAGACGATGATTGTTTTTTGTAGATAATAATAATATACACAAAGGTATAAACTCAAAAGTATTTTGTCAGGATTTGTGTGGATGTTGCTTGTTGTTTTGTATTGTCTTAAATGTTATTATTATTATTATTATTATTATGGATCTTTTGTTGGATGTATTTAATTATTTATTTATTAATTAGATGGATTGATTTATTTATTTAGGCAGCTTCTCCTTCACCCTCTTCTTCAGCAGAGGCAGTCAGCATGGAGATGAGTTTTCCGGTGTCAATGCGCCCTTGACCATCAATTTGCATTTGGTCGAAAGCCTCATCAACTTCTTCACCTGTGAATTTTTCACCCCAGGTGGTCAAGGCATGACGGAGTCTGTTGTAATTATACAAAGTAAGTATATGATTAATAGAGTTTCTTTTAAATTATATATAACTTTTAATTAGTCCATCAGTATTATATATTATTGTGTAATAAAATTAGAAAAAGCATAATTTTTTTTTTACTTGTCAGAGGGGATTTTGCCACCCTCATCGAAGGATTTGAAGGCATTGATGACAACATCATCCTCATCGGCACTTCCGGACATGCGGTTGGCGAAGAGTTGTAAGAACATGGTGAAGTTGATTGGACTTGAAGCTTCATTTACCATGGCATCTAATTCCTTGTCATTAGACATACGACCGACGGCATCGAAGGTGGCTCGGAGATCGTTTTTGCTGATGATTCCATCTTTATCATGATCCATCATTGCGAAAGCCTGTCATCATTTTAAACAAGGTTAGATATACATTTTCATTTGTTTTAGTGTAAGAATAGTACTTTTTTAAGTACCATTAATAGAGGCCATACACCTTCACATCATCATCTTCAATATTCTATATATATATTCTGAATTTGACATGTAATGTCATAAAATTATACCTCCTTGAATTCGGCGATTTGTTTCTGTGAGAACATGGAGAAGACATTACTGCCAGATCTTTGGGCTTTCTTGGATGCACGGGTACTTGCTCTCTTTGGTGCTTCTTCAGCTGCTGCTGGGGCCGCGGCGGGAGCTTCTGCCTCGTCTTCCTTCTTCTTCTTGGTCTTCTTCACTTTCTTATCATCAGCCTAAAATCAATTCATCATAATATAAGAATCAAATCAAACATTTGTTTTCTCTTTTCAAGTTGACAAGAATTTCAATTCCATCAACTCGTATCATGTATTCCACGTTGAATATTTTGTTCATGAGAGTTGTAGCTAGTCTCTATAGTCGCGCTTCTCACAGTACAGAATACAAAATAAGTCCTTGAAATATCTTCAAGAAAATGTGGTGTAGTGTAGTGCTGTGTAGGGGTGTATGTCTTTCTTTAGGGAAAATGAATCACTTGTAAAAGCTGTGTAAATAGACATGTTGGTGAGTTCAAAAATTCAAAATGTGCTCATACCTCACAACTACCAACCAAGTAGCCGATATACTAATATGATGTAGAAAAAGAGAAAACTCTAATGCAAAATTCAGATTTTGTTTTTTTTTCTTCATGTCTCATAGCATTCGCTAATAATTATTTTTCTTCTATCTTCTATCCTTCTTCTTTCCAGATGAGAAAGCGCACATTGCATTTTTCAGGATGTCTGGGAATTGGGAATGAAGAGAGAATGAAGAAGATAAACGTGTGATAAACGTCACTGGCACACTGCCATCATAGTAATACTAATACGAAATAAGAATATTTTTCGTTGTATGTATGTATGTATGTACGAGTGAGAATCGTAATACAAATTCCTAACAGGCCAATTTTAGCTCAAGGCAGATATACACATGACTACTACATACATATTTAAAAATGAGAATGAGGAATGAGAGAAAGAAGAAGAAGCCGAGATCAAGAATCAAAAGGCAGGCATAAGTCAGAGAGTTTGTATAGAACATAGAATATAGAGTACATACTTGTTATACAGTTTTACATTTTACAGTTTTTTATAGTTTACTGTCCTCTTTTCTCAATTCTCAATATAATCTCATTTTCTCTTGTCCTGCTGCTCTCTGTAAAAATGTGAATAGCATTTACTGCTCGTATGTGTAATGTGTAGTTTTTGCATCATGAGCTAGTTGAACATAATGCTATAGCTAGTACTGGAAAATATTCCATGGCTTTCTTTTTTTGTTGAAACTGGTCCAACTATCTACTAGTACAACGTACAACCTATAAGGTTTCACTCTCTACTCTCAAGTCTCAAGTCTTTTATTTTTAATTCGTCTTTCCTCTTGCATAGAATTAGGAGTTAGCATTACCTATGTTATATTATTATGTATTATATTATTATTAGAGGAGGAAAGGAGGATCAACTACATCAGAGAATTGAAAAAGTAGCTACAAAATGATGAGCTCATTAATCTATGTGAATTTACTTCATGCCACATTTCTATCTGTATTTTCTCTTCTTCCTCATTCTATTAATTATCCGCTAACCACTAACTTGTGCTTAATTGAAAAAGCATTTTCAACTTTCCCTATTTAACCAGTTTTCCTATCGAAGACTTTTCTTATCTTTTTTTATTTATTTTTCCTTGTATTGCAACAGAAGAAGAAAATGCTATTAATTGTTTGCACTGTCTTAAAAAATAAATGGATAAAAAATCCATAGAATTATAACTATTGTGGTGACATAGTTGACCAGGATTTAATCTAGTCGTCCAAGGATGACTTCTTCTCCTTTTCCCTTGTCCCAAAGATGAAAGATGATCAATATTATGTTGTAGTGAGGAATGTACTGTGAATTATAACTGTTGTTGTTTGATGATATAAAATACATTTTTTATCGAAATGTTTTGGCTGACTTCCTACTGTACAGTGCATCTCGAATCTCAATTCTCGATGCACTTTCAACTCTCAAAGTTCAAAAGTGTGAATTTTTGTATTTGTTTTCCTTTTTTTGTGTGTGTGCGTGAACGATTAGTGGATGTGTGGGTATATACAATATTTTACGAATTGTGGAATCGTGAACTTGTAACTTGTACACTGGGCTTTACACGATGAAGTGTTTTTTATTTTGTGTGTGTTGTGTGTTGTGCGTAGGCATAAAGTATGATGTAGGATTTGTCAGATTTATGGAAAACTGTGTGTAGATATTAGTAGTTTGTAGTTGTACTTGTACTTGTTTTTTCTTTCTATCACTTGTATCATTATCATTATTATTATTATTATTATTATTATTAGTTTCACTGATTACTGAGAAGGTGGAGGATCGATGATGATTGATAATAGTAATAATAAAAATTTATATAAATGTTTATAGCTTATTAATTTCCAATACAAAACACAAACTGTAGAAAAATAAATAAACTGATACTTTTCAAAATTCAGAATTATATTATGGAATCTTATTGATATCGTTGATGTTTTTTTTTTCTTGAAAAAGTATTAAAAATCTGAGCACTTACCATTGTGAGATGTGAGGATTTGAGAGAATGTAAAAAACACAAGAAGAAGCAAAGCGGCGATAGTTGAGAGTGAGTGAGAAGAAATTGAAGAGTTTAAGAAAGAGTTTTAAAACTTGTAGTTAAAAATACTCCTCCTCATCATCATCCGTCGCCGACCGACCGACCTCTTCCTTCCTTCCCATCTCTTTCCATTTCTCTGTCTCTGTCTCTCTTTCTGTGTCTACGTCTATGTTTTTCTCATCCCCTAACAAAAAGAACAATCATTCACGGGTGTTCCATATATGGAACGAGTAGTCTGTCCCCGGGCATTTCGTCTTGTACTTTCTTTATTATAATCAGTACCAAGTTGTATGTTCATTCTATGTATTATGAGCACACATAATGTGTAATATGTAAGATCTCTGTTGTATTTTGCATTTGTATACATGAAAGCCGATCCCCGAATTCCGAATTCCGTTTTAGATTTAACATTTCAGCTAATCGTCAGTGGCCTATGTTGTTCTGATCTATTCTCTTCTTTGCTATTCTCTATATTCTAAAAATTTGCATGTAGAATAATGAGGGTATATTTACCTACGATCCAGTTTGTTATACATAATACAGCTTTGTTTCTGTCTGTTTATGCTTGCCATCCTCTTTTACAGTTTAATTAAAGACGAGGGCTTACCCGATTCACTCAAGTACAAGAACAAGAACTAGCATATCATACAGTATCTGTATTCTGTATAGTAGTAATAATAAGAATAATAAAATGACGTGTCACATATGTGTTCAGTCTCTTTAACCATTTTGTCCTTCTCTTTCACTTCTCTCTCTTCAAACTTCAAATGCTTCGCATCTTTGTCGGCTCGAATTAAATTCATATTCTCATCCTACACAAACCAAAAACATGTAAATGTATAATGTGTATAATATGTATATGTGATAAAATGCAAACGCATAATATTCCCTCATAAAAAAATGTCATTGTGTTCGATGAGAATCTAATGATATCTAATGAGACACTTTAGTGAGATTTTAAT
>JAQGBH010007912.1:0-10387 GCA_034698265.1 Sminthurinus aureus | reverse complement strand
TTCAAATGCCTACGAGTACATGAGCCTACGAGTACGTGAGCCTACCAGTTCATCACCTACGGGTTCACTACAAATCGATATTTGGTACCTTTTCAACTTCCCGGTGAAGTAAAGATTCTTTTTCTGTGATTGTGTCATTCAGTTTATTTACCTGTAAATAAAAAAGTGGTTATGAGTTGTTCATTTGATTGGATTTTTCCCCATTAATATCTATAATTATGATCTGTATTGATTGATGTTTAATGTGGAATTACATCTTGTCGTAATTTTTCTCTCTCTCGATCCCAGGCTTGTTTTGTTACAGAGTGATCTTGATCTTTCTGTAATTTCATAGTTTCTACTGCAGATCGTTTCTCCTCGGCATGAAGTTTATTCAGACTTTCTCTCAATCTGTCACATTCTGCTCTGGATCGATCTTCCCACTATTTTTTTCATAATAATAATTATGATTATTATTATTTTAATTATTATCATTATTCAAAACTTCTAGGGTTTAAAAAATTATACATATAATAGAGTATCAAAATTATGTGTAGTTGGATTTCGTACAGTTGCATTCAATTCGGTTTTCTGTTTATCTAGTTGAGCCTTCAAATTATCTTCCTGCGCATCCAGACGACGCTGATTTGAGGATTGGATCACTTTGGCATTGGTTTTTTCCTGGGAAAAGAGAGATTACATTTCAATATGCATATGAAATATGAATAGACTTTACATTTTACATCGTGCGTTATAAGTTGTACATTGTACGTACATACTACATACACATTACACATGTTCATTCACAAACCTTTTCAAGGGCGACACGGAGATTTCGCAACTCTTCTTGCAGTATTTTGTCATTCAGTTTGAAATGTTCAAGTTGGCGAGATGTGGATCTGAGGGATTTTTGCTGTTCATGAGTCAGACCTCGAAGTTGGATGACTTCCGTTTCATATGACTTTAAATGTGCTACCTACAAAAACAACAAGACACGAGATCCGAGACACGGGACGAAAGAGCAAACAAAAGGACAAATCAGAAACGGGTGTGTACATTTTTCATGAGGAAAATCAAAAATCATATGGAAGATGGAATTACATATTTTTTTCTTTTGTTGTTTTTTGGCTTTACTATATAGACTCTAGACTTTAGACTCTAGCCATGTGCAAACACGGGAAATTTGAATGCCGAATCCCAAAAACACACATGTTTTAGAAAAACAACAAAAAATGTGTCCTTCTGAAAATATGTCTGTTGTAGGATTTTACATTAAAAATTTAAAGGGAAAATAATACGTAGACATTCTACGTTTTGCAAACTTTCTTTGCGAGGAATGTCATACGCAATTTCAATTGGAATTATAAATTACAGATTTCCGTTGCAAAATCTAGGTTAATCGAACACCAAAAAAAGAAAATTCCAGCGTGTAAAATGTGTGAATTTTGTTTCATTTACTTGTCTCAACTGCTCATCAACTAATCGACGTTCCTGTTTCAATTGTTCTTTCTCCGCTGATATTTCCTTCACTTCTGTCCCTTTGGCTTCTTTTAACTTTTCTTCAATCTGATCACAATTCACAAGACAAAAATTAATAAAAAAAATGAAACTTTTTACATGATGAAAATTTAAATAGACAATATGACTTTTTTTTAATTCTAAATGCTAAAGTCAAAATTCGAAATTCAAAACCTACTTGAGCATCTTTCTCCTGTAGTTTTTTCTTACAAGTGGCTTGAATTTCCCTAAGTTTCCATTCAAAGTCATCCATGAGTTGTTGCTCTTGCATGGCGTTGGTTGTTCTGAGGTCCTCAAATTCCTTTTCATATTTATTTTGTGTCTTAATCTTGACTTCGATGGCATCGTCCAGGGCATTTTGAATCGCTCTTACTTCCTCTTCCCTCTCTATTTCCTCCGCCTTACTTTCAGCCGCTTGTTTGTCTCTCTCCTCTTCTACTTGTTTGACTTGAGACTCCAATTCCTTGATTCTAACTTGCAGCTCAGTCACAGTCTTATCAGTTGTGGCGGTTGTGGATTCTACATTACGGATTTGTTCTGAAATCAAGCATATAATAATAAATAATAAATAATCATCAGTCCATGATCCATGACAAATGATAAGTAAAAATCCTCGAAGTAAGATGTTCGATGTTGGATGAATCATAGACATTTTTTGTAATTGTTGATTTTCAATCATCCACTAATTCGTCATTCGACATTCGACATGCCTCACGCAATTCGTAATACGCAATCCGGGATAAATGCATAAAATTCCCTATTTTTGAAACTACCTTGAAAACGCCTTCATGTATTACAGAAAACGTGAATGAGCAGCGATTTATTTATCGTTGACGTTATCATGTTTTATCTACCAGTTTTGCTTATTAATTGAAATGAAGTATGAACTGTTCAGTCTACAGAATACAAAATAAAGAGAGAAAAAAGCTGCCAACTTCCAACTGCCAAAATTCTCCGTTTGATTATTTTAATTTCCCACGTAAAAACGCTTTCTGATTCATGATTTTCTCTTAAATATTCAGTATTGCGAATTGCGAATTCAGAATTCACTGCTTTTGGATGGTAGAATGTGGAGCGTGGAGTGTGGAGTGTGTTGGAGGTCCACTAGCAACTACCGCCCAAACAGTTTTCTTTAAAAGCATGTGAAATTGTGAAATTCAAGGACAGAAAGGATTTGAGGTTTCTTTATGTTCTTTCTCTTTCTATCCTTTTCTACTTATATCGTTCATCCTTCATTTCTGTGGGTTTGGTTTGTTTTGTTTATCTTTTAAAAATTATGAAGAGTTGACTCTTGACTCTTGAATCTTGACTGGTACATGTGAGAAGGGAGAGCTTTTGAGAATGGAGATTATAGAATGCAAAATGTAGAATTACTGAATTGCGAATTACACACCACACTCAAACTTTCATCGTCCCTGTGTTTTGTGTTTTGTATTCTGTACAAAATATCCATGTGATGAACTACTATTAGCAAATTATCAACTCTTCAGTCTTCAGTCACCCATTAAAAGCGAATTAAGAATTAAGAGCGATGATAAGTTATAAAAAGAAAATAATTACTTGGATTATTTATTTATTATGTTTTCTATTTTGCATTTGTATTTTGTTTTATTGCATATACATGTAAATTTTTTACAAATGACGTGAGTCTTGAGAGTTGATAATTCAAGAGCATGGATTATGTAAAGGACACAACACATTTGATATTATTTATACACTATACAATGTACATGTTGCCTGCACATCTAGTTTGGCAGCGGGAGGAGATGGTAGATAATTTCATCATTTTGATTCTAGATTCTAAATTCTAGATTCTAGATGATTTAACAAGTTCAAGTTGGCAAGTGCTTCAATATTTTATACATGTGTATGTTTAGTATGTACTCCTACTCACTACTCACTAGTCAAATTTCCCAACTCAGAAGCTCACCCGTGTTTTACAGTTTACATTTTACAGGGAGGTGAGCCGCAAACTGCAGAGAAAAAGATAGAATCATCATCAACGTCATCCTCATCCTCTCCTGTTCACCGTTCACTTTTCACTGTTTACAATATATCTAACGTATTTTGTATTTTGAAAAAGATGTCTGGCACTAGGTACTAGCACATGATTTTGAATCTGGATGTGGATGGCTTGTTCTGCCTCTGCTTCTGTCTCCAGTCTACCACAACTTAATCTCACACTTTCCACGAGTTGATCTCTTTCTTTGTGTGAAGCCTTACACATTACACATAATACATACAGCTGTATCCTCCATCCTCGTGCAGTGTTGTGTTCATGTTCATGGCCACATGCAAAAATATCAACTATCAACATTCAATTCAATGCAGAATGCAGGTAAACGGTAAACCCCAAAGTTATTCATTAACCACAGAAAGTTTATGTATGTAACTGCCGTCTGGATTCTGGATTCTGGATTCAGCTTAAATCTTTCTAAAATCTCATATAGAGATATATAATTTCTACAGCACGAAGTACAAGAGAAAGAGAAGGGTACTAAAGTAGAAGAAAGGATGGGATTAGCTGTATTTGTATTTTATTGGACAGGCAAGAGGCACACAGCACAAGGAACGAGAGAAATATATTTAATCTTCTTCTATCTATCTTGTGTCTTGAGTATTGTGAAGACGAGCGGAGTGAGGAACATGAATGATTTTAGAAAAAAATGACCAGTTTATTCCCGCTTCCTCTTTGTGGCAGTCGGCCAACTTTACAGTTTACAGTTGAGGATTTAGAATAAAGGAGTATTGTGAAACATGCAGTATCCATGTTTTTAAATAGGGAATCGCATTACAGTTTTGAATTTTGGTTATAGTACATTTATTATTGAAAAATGTTCCCTAATTAACAACAAGGGGAATGGAGAATAGAAAAAAACAGCAAGTACTAAGAATTGAGAATTATTGTGGATTGAGAATTGAGCATAGATGGAAAAAATCCTGTAACATCCCAAGGAAATTCCTAATGCATTCCTAAACTTTGTACTGTAATCTTCAATCTTTAGTCTGTAATCTACAGTCTACTGTGTGTAGTCTCTGTGTATTTTACGACTTTATTCAATATCAAACTCAGTTTTTGAGAGATCATATTGGAGGATGGAGAAGCATTCCTTGGAAAAAATGAAACTATTGAGCATTGAGCATGGAACATGCAATTTCAATGATAACGGTAACAATGTTGTTGTATACAAAACACAAACGAATACGTAAAAGATAACAGATAACAGAACTATTAAGTATCAACTCGGAATTTGGAATAGAAAAGGGAAAAACGTACCGGATTTTTTACAAAGATCTTCAGCTAGTTGATTATTTTTCTGGTGTAGAATATCCAGTTCTGATTCAAGTTTTTGAATTTTCTCTAGCGCAGATTCATTCTCCACTCTTAGCACCATCAGTTGTGTGTTCAGTTCTAAAAACATGTAACGAGTTGACATTTTAAATCACTAAACATTAAGCATGTTTTTAATCATTGAATTTTAAATATTAAATGTCGTGTTTAGCTTTAGTGTGGAATATGTAATGTGGAATACCTTCCATCTCCAAACTTCTGTTGTCTCTATCCACAGTCAATTGTGTAAAGGATATTTTGAGCAAGGATAATTCCGTCTCCTTTTCCAACAGCTTGGACCGTAACTCTTCCAGTTGTACCATCGTTTTGCTCTCGGATTCAGATAAATCTCTCCTGAAATCAAAATAATCAAACAGCAAAATCAGCAAAAACAACAAAATTTTACGTTGCGATTTAAAATTCGAATTAGATGGTCGACAATCGACAAACAGTAAACAATTTGTTATCTGTTATCCATGTTATTAGAATCATTGTAAATTTTAAATTTTAATTCATCAAGTTTTGTTATATTTTAGCTGACGACTGTAGTTGTGTTTTGTTTTAGCTCTTTGTTATGTTTGTGAAATCAATTTGAAATTTGTTACATATTTCATGTCATGCCTGTAGCAAATTTTAATCCTACTGACTTTGACCCAGTTTTCAGTAAATGTTAACAATTGACAGTCGTTAAATTTGGCTACATAATTTGAAAGTTTATTTTTGTACATTATTTAGTGATTTATGATTTATCACTGGTTAATTTCATTTTGAATTATGCATCAAATATTATTGATTATTGATTATGTAGTCACACGTATTTTCATGTAATGAAACATCAAAAAATTATGTACTCTGGTTTGTGATTATCTCCAATTTTGGTTTTGGTACTTTTCAAAGTTACTTGCTGGTTCATTTGATCAAGTCCATTTTCCTTCCTCAAACTTTCGTTTTCATTTTCATTGTTTTTATCACAGTCTTTATTATAAGTCTTATTTTCTCCTGAATTTGAAGTTGAGTTTGATTCGGCATGTGAAGAAACCACTTGTTGCTGCTGCTGCTGCTCATACTCTCCATTCCTTTGATTTTTCAAGAGTGCCTCACTGATAACTATCTCTTTGTTTCCTTCGAGCTCAGCACGATCATCATCATCATCGTGAAAGGGAATATCAACATCAGCTGCATTTATATCAAATCCACTTGAACTACTGCTGTCATTCTTGTGAACACTGAGATTCACATGATTTGGTATCAAGTCTGGTGAGGAAGTTGAATGTGACATGTTGAGATCATTCGAAGAGAATTCTTTATCTGTTGAGTCTGCAGTTGGAAAATTTCCACAAGAATTTGAATTCAATTGACCCGTCGAGTCAGAATTGGAACTTGTTTTCCGTTCTTTGGATTTTTTACTTCCAGACTTTGAATTTCCAGTTGACTCTTTGTCCTTGTCAACACTCTTGCTCTTCTTGTTGAAAAAGAAACCAAACATGTTGCCAAATTATCAAAATTCTATAAACTTTCAATAGTCAATAGTTAATCAATACTAATAATAATTCAACCCTGCACAATGGTTTTTTGTTCACTACAAATTTTGAAGGAAATTCCAGAAAATGGAAATTCAAACTGAAAATCAAGTTCACAACATAAATCACAATTCCTGGTTGTCAGTTGTCACGTATAAATTAGTTAATGAGCTAAGTTGACCTCGTCCAAGTCAATTTGACCGTGACGAAAATACGAAATACATCAAAATCATTTTGACGCTCCATAAATTTTCACTCGTCACAATTTATCTAAATTATGAAGACGTTTGCCATGTTTTTCAGTTCTCGGTTTCTCTCTCTTTCGGTGTGTGTCACTGAATTATTTAAGAGAAAATGTGACCTTCACATAAACTAACTACAGGCAGTAAATTGCAAATTGTAAACTACACGAACATGTATAATGTATAGTATGTGAGATACGGTAAAAAATATTTTAAAAAAGTTTTCAAGGTGCCGGTGTGTAGCGTGTATAGTGTACACAGTGTACAGTGTACAATGTACGATGTAAAAAGATAAGGAGCTGTTTGATTCAAGATTCAAGATTTGAGTTTCGGGTGATTCCAAAAAATTCAGACTGAATCCAAGATTCAAGATCCAAGATGGTCCAAACTTTAACTTTAATTAAATCAAGCTGAATGAAAAGATGAAAAGGGTTCAAGAATTTTCCTACATGTGACACACAGGAGTTGTACCTTGCACAAAGCCAACAAACAAACTAACTAAACAGTAGAAATCCAGTGTAAAATCCACTTGGTTGTTTCCCTTGTGGAAACGGGCAAAGAGAAAGAAAGATGAATACATTTTACATTTTATAAGCATATCTCATGCACTTAATGTACAATGTATAAAACGTATAAAGAGTTTCAGGGCATGAGAAGAGTAATATTTACATACAGATTTGATACATATTATCTGAATGCGACGAGTGCCAACATTTTGTGTGTTTCTCTCTCTCTCTCTGTTTCTGTTCTGTCTTTGCCGCATCTATATTTTTACATGTACGTTTTTGTATGTATTATTTTTATGTTGTGTCCTCTGTCTTGGGTCTTGGTGCTTGGGTTTTGTGTTTTGTGTTATACGTAGAAAATAGAAAATAGAAAAAAAGTAGAGACAAGTAACGAGTCACAAGTAGTCAGTTAGGTTTAATAAATGGAAGGCTTCCTCGTTCCTGCTCCAGGCTCCAAGCATTATTTTCTTGTGTTCAAAATTATAATGCACCAAACCAACGAAGAAACGGCTAAATTTAGTTCTTCAGTAGACGTCAACATCAACATTCGACAATCGACAATGTGCATGAAGAACTCGTGCAAAACTACACATGGAATATAGAATACATGCAAACTTCATTGGCTAAACTGTGCAATGATCATAAAATGCATTACAATAATCACTACAGTCACCTATTACGAATTATATTATGGAGTCTACAAGCTAGACTTTAGAATCTATGAAATGGAGAAAAGCTTTTAGTCTTAAAATTCCTTAAAATTGGGAAACAGTCAGCAATGTTTCTATTTAAAAATGAGAGTGAAAACAGCATGGAGCATGAAAATATTTGAGAATTGAGATTTGAGACATGAAGCCCTCTCAAAAGTAATAATCAATAATCAGTCAACTCGATAAGTACATTTTTCAACTCAAGTCTATAGAAAACATATCAATAATATCTACAATCAACAATCTACAGGCGTCTTGCGTCTTTGTCTAAAAATGTGAAAAATACAGGAAAATCGAGACACAGATTTCTGCAGAATTTATAGCTTGACGCAGATCGTACATCTACATATCCTAGATTCTAGATTCGTTTTACAAGTGTGTATTTAGGTACATATTTCATTTCCTCTCCATCTTCATCCCACACTCCCCACACGCAACATTCTACGTACTCCTACTTATTTTAATGACGAGACAGAATAAATGTTCATGATTCATGATAAATCTGAATCCGACGATTCAGAATTCAGAATTCAGAATTCGGATTCTCCCACGTGAGATTTCCAAATTTAGTGCATGCTGTGCAAACACTTTCAAATTTCAATTATCTAGAATCTAGAACTGTAATGCTGCAATCTGTATTCTGTAATGACTAGTGACGAAAATTTACAAGTATGTACCATATTTTTATTTGGATATGGTGAAAGTAAGGTAAAAATCTATTATGAGATTAAATGTCATCACTGCAGTTAATTCAATATTCAAAATTCAATTGTTTTCGAATGAATTCCCAATCTTGCGTGAATTAATGTCATTTGTATTGTAATTTGTACTTGTTATGACTCGTCTTTGTCTCATAAGTCACAGTCATAAATATTCCAACAAAAAATGAGTTTTGGGTTCCATTTATAAAAATATTCAAAATACAAAGGATGGTAAATTGTGAAGGCTTCAGACTTGAGAGTTTCTTTCTTTTGTGTGACGCAACAGGAAAATCTGTCTTAGCTTAACTTTCTCATTCATCTTTTCATCAGTCAACAGGAAGGATGAAAACGAAAATGAAAATGAAGATAAAGATAAAGACGAGAACGCAATAAGCTTGCCCTACGTTTTATATTTTGCTGCTCTGTGTGTGTTCTATAGGCTGAACGTTGAACGTTGAACATTAAACGTGTCATTAACCAACAAACCCGAATTTCCTCAAGAGTCAATACTCAATAGTCAATATAACGAGCTCCAAGAGAAACTGAAAGTACAAAAGTACAGAATTCTCATTTATTTACAATCTATATACATGAACCGAGAAAGCTCTACATTCTACACTCTATAGTCTACACCTTAACTGTACAGTGTACAGTGTACACTGCAGACTATGCAAGTTAATTGAGTGTGTATTTATTCTTGGAGATATTTAAATAGACAGTCACACGTTTTTGTTTCCTCGTATACGTGTAAGCCTGTCAATTTATTTTTACGATTTACGATGCTTCACCAACTAACATGTAACACCATGTAAATGACTGAAGCATGATGAAGTGCATTTGTGATGTGTCTTGTTCTACTTACTACAGCTATTTGTGGACTGTGGAAATTGGGGCATTTTAAATAAACATACAATCCTACGTGGTACATCGAACATCATAGATATATCAATAATAATTATTTTGAATAAATAAATAAAATATTATTGTAAATAACATCTTAAGTTTGTCATGAAAAATATAGTTTTTAAGTTATTGAAAAAAAACTTACCAGTTTTGTACAAACTGAGATAACCATGTAGAATCTACGGCAGCATTCCCATTGTGATTCTCCGTCTCAAGCTTTTTCACTAGATCATCCATATCCATTTAAATTGAATATCCGTATCCTTGGATACTGAGGCTATGACTGATGGAGAATGGAGAACGGGGATTGAGGGAAGAAATAATGTCTAATGTATAATATGCACTCCTAAGGAAATTTGAGTAGATCAAGTGTTTATTCACTTACCACATACACTTTACACTTTACACGAGAGCCGAGACTCGAGCGACAGGAAACTTTTTGTACACATAAAAGCTATATTATTATGCATCACTGTATCAATCGCTATAAATTTCGTACGAGACATTTGTTATTTTTCTAAAGAGTCAAGATTCAAGATTCTAGATTCTATAGAATCTAGAATCTAGAGTCACGAGTGAAAAGTGATGATTTTGAAACAAATCTTTGTTACATCAACAAAGACGATTTGGATGATGGCGGATAAATTTCAAACAAAAAACTTGGACTGAAAGATATATTTTTATAGCTGGATTCACAAACTTTTATCACGTCAACAGATCCAATATCCACATTTTATGTTTTGGATTTTAGATGCACGGGCTTTTTATAACAGAATTTTATGGGAGTTTTGTTTTGTTTGGCCTATCAATTATCAATGTGAAATGTAAATACTAGAAGCTAGAAACTCGAAACTCGAAATGTATGTAAATATAATTTTCTTGACTCTTGAGTCTTGACAATAGAGATCCCACGAGGGCATAAAACAAGGCCTCGTTTATGAACGGGGATTCTTCGAGGTTTCCTCGTATGACAAAGT
>JAQGBH010007911.1:0-10389 GCA_034698265.1 Sminthurinus aureus | reverse complement strand
TATAAAAATATCAAAAAAATTTTACGAATTTTGTTGTTCAAATCCATGTGAATCGAAACCCAACTTACTCATATATATATTATGTCCTCAAAAATACTAATGAAAATATGTTAAATTCCATATATAACACATTATATATTTTTTCAAACTAGACGGATTTTTAAGATATGTCACTGTCCAGCTTTCAAACGATGGACATTAATAGGTGACGAATTGAAAGAATTCAATAACGGAACTTTACAGAGGACTTCATACTATAGTTGTGACAAGGTATGCTTTTTCACTTTAGTATTTTCTCAAAATATTTTACAAATGAATTAAATGACTGATGATATTATTTATTTACTTTTACTTCATAATTTATGTATAGTTACCGAGATGCAATACGGGAGATCTTTGTGGACATGTTAGAAAAGACAATTATTCTACATTTTTTCTCTGCTCTTGTCCAGTTCATCACTCTTGTTATCCACCAGATATGAACGATGTATACAATGCTACTGAATTGCTTTACTCGGGACCAGTTATCAAATCAAGATGTATTAAAGTTTAAAAACAAAATCCGAACAAAAAAGAATAAATGTCCTATTTATGGTTACTTAAAATTACATTAGCACAGTATACAAAAAATACTGCTTTAAGACATAATACATATTATGTTAAACTTTATGTTATTATGACCTTTGATACGCAACAATATACGGAAATAATACAATATTATTGGAGATGTATCTATACATACAATTTTAAATTGTATGTTGAACTTTAAAAAGTAAAAACATGACCATAATAATATAACAATAATCGATAATTATTATTGTAAAATACAAGAAATTCCTAGCTATTGAAATTAACGGTTGCATTTTGTCATTTCTAATTTCTAACTATAACCTTATCGTATTCTACGGACGTGATTAATTGCAAATTGTAATACATATTATAATATACTAAAATTTCTTCACATTATAATCACATATTTCATAATCAAGTTTTGTGAAATTTACGAAAAAAGTAAATAATTAAGAAATCAAAATCTTTTTGCATTTATTTTTTCTCATAATAATAATAGCTATAGCACATGTGACTATCATAATAATATTATAGTGACAAAGTATATCAAACGAATACTTATATAAGGAAACTCTCATCACATTAAACGTCGATGAGGGACAAGTCTATAGATAATAAATACATTGACATTAAAAAAATAACAATACACTATTTTACTAAACGTACTTGAAGATAACATCTCTTTTGTCATCCACAGTTTGAAGTTCTAATTTGACTGGACATTGAAGCCAATGGGATAAAAGTTCTTCAGAGTAACCGATAAGAAAGTACATTTTCCGAGCTGGAATGGATCTTTGAACAATCCCTGCTATACGAATCATATTTGCTTGTCTTTTGATTATGATTTCAGAGACAAAGAGTCTATGCCAAGTACAAGTCAAAAATCTTCGGATGAAAATATCTTCTGTCAGAACACTGTTGCACCGTAGTCCAAATTCCGGAAAATTGGCTGTTCAAATTTTAATTAATGGAATCAAAATTTCAATATTATTTGTGTGTATAGTGTATACAGTGTAATAATTATTTTACTCAAGTATTCTATTATAATATATTATTATAATAGATTCACACTAAGCATAATATAATATGTAATAATATTATAACATGCGTTAAAAATGTCTGAACTTACTGTTATTTAGAGAATTCCAGTACTTGATATGAGCGATTTCATGAGGTTTATGAGCTTCTTCATAAGTCAATGGATTATCATGTTTTCGGCTAACTTTAAAGCGACCAGCTTGCTTAGCTTCTAATGATGAACTGGTTGAAATATTTCTAACACTACAATTTGAACAAGGGGCAATCATACCATTTTGCTGGTCAACAGTGATTAATCCATTTCTTAATGATGACCAAAAATGATGAGCATTACGAGATTGAAATGCTTCTTGAACAATTGTTGGTTTTTCAAGTACAGTTTTTGAAGCAGTTTGAAAGATTTTCAACATGTTGACTGCTTTTTTTTTGTCACCACTTTTTGTAAATATTTAAACTATATTCTTTTGTACAATGGTATAAACTACTTATTAATTAAATATATCAAAATATTATAAACTTTAATTGTAAACTAAATTTTTTATTCCAAAATCCACACACTTTGATTTGAATTCGTGCAATTTTCTATGGTCCAAGTACTTTCACCCACATGAGTGAAAGTACAAATTTTTTGATTCCTTGAAAACTTTTTATTGCGATTTTTGTACATAGTTTGACATTTTCGGTTCATTTTTGACATTCTCACACGGAAGAATGTCGAAGCATAAATTTTTATTTAAACATTCAGTTTTATATAATAATTCCAAATCATTATTCAGTGTCAGTACAGATAGTTTTCAAAGTAATAGTACAGATACTAGTAAAAACAATGCTGGGAGACAGGAAACATCTTTATCATCTACATCGTCCATTCCAACAGAGTCTGTCTTGTCAACAAGGAATAATTATAATGTTGGACATGAATTTCCAAATAATACTCTAGTCTCAGAGGATACTTCTAATTTCCGTTCACACACATCTTCCACATTAACATCAAGTTCTTCAAACATTTGGAACTCTACAGATTATCCCTGTACAAGAACAGTTACTACTACAAATGAAGATGATTTTGAAAATTCAAGAGGTAAATCCTTAACATCAACGGAACCAATATTATTGTCGTCCTCCATTTCAAGAACCTCAGTATCAACTAGAAGTATTGAAGAGTTTGAAGAAATCCCAGCAGCTTTAAAACCTACCAATCCATATGATTTGAGTGTCAATACTAATAGTAGTAGTAATAGTTTCAGCTGTCCAGAATCCTATTTACCTCCATTTACTTCCTCCGTCCTTACTAATCTTAGTAGTCATCATCACCATCATATTGATGAGAGAGTAATAAATAATAGTCAAACTGGTAGTAATATTCAAAATCCTAACTATACGTATTACTACCATGATGATCATCATAATTATCGAAACAGTTATAATCATTTCAATTATAAGTATTATAACAGTAATACTACCAATTATGATCATAATACTCATCAAAACTATTCTACCACTACTACTGCTAACACTACTACTACTACTACGACTAATTTGTCCTCACATCAAACATCCAACATTCAATCTAGTTCATCTTCTATACAACATTCTCATCCACATGAACAAAGAATTCTTCAATATTATGATAATACTAAAAATCATCCTGGCAGTAGTAATCAAAATCCTGGAGGTGATTACTACTATAACAATGGAGGAGAAGAGGTTACAACACGACAACAACCATCATCATCACGTTTTGTATTACGTAATGAAGAAACCACGACTACTAGTGGGGAACACACTTCCTTGTACAAATCTACTACCAAAATAAATCATGATACATTCTCAAATAAAAGTGAATTTCATCCGGTCATTGTTTCGCACCCCATATCATCAACGTATTCTTCTTCTGATGGACTTACTATACTCGCATCCGCAGCATCAACACAACCCATGAATACATGTTCAATTGACCAAATCCATGATCAACGGCAAGACCATGAACGACCTGTTCTTAGTTTTGCAATTTCTCATTCACAATCCGAAGAAAAGTCTAATATGAAATCCAATACACCTTGTAACAACAACACTAATACAAATACAATCAGTGTGATCAAGTCTAACACAATTAGTGTCATTACGCGAGTGCCAACTATAGCTTCAAATAGAAATTACTCATCTCCTTCAACAACAAGTAATAATAATGATAAAAATCATGCTGAAAGTACTTTGGTTGTAAACAAGAATATTAAGGACCAAGAGAAGAGACATAGCAGGGAAACAAGCGTAGAAGAACATCAAGAAACAGTTGGAAAGATTAGTCCTGATAACAAAAACATACTTATTTATCATGAAGGTAATTATCATAATTATTTATAATAATATATATTATATATAATTCAACAAAATTACTCACTATGCCCTAAAGTCAATTTTACAAAATAAATCTGAAATCTAAATGTGATGTGTGTAATACACTGTACGTAGCGTGCTATTCACAATCAATTTTATAATTTTATCAAGCAATGTACATTGTACATATTATGAAATGTAACATTTTTTTTCAATTCTCTGTATTATAGGAAAGCAAAGTTCCTATGAATGTCGAGTATGTGCTAAAAAATTCAAAAGCAAAAATAATTTCAAATATCACATGCATGACTCCAATTGGAAATTTCCCTTCAAATGTGGAGTTTGTGATAAAGGACTCATCGCAAGTACACACTACAAACTTCATATGAAAACTCATGAAGGTATAAAAAGTAAAAAAAAAAACATTACTTGAAATAACATGGCAAGCAAACAAAAGATATTATAGTACTCACTTTTTACCCATTTGAACACACATGATGTATTATCCAGTTCATTGACAAGTATTCGTATATTTTTTCCAGGTGAACGGAAGTATCAATGTGATAGTTGCCCTAAGATGTTTTACACACAACAAAAATTATCTCGTCATATTATGTCCATTCACAGTAAGCAAAAGAAATGTGTATGTAGTTTTGAATCGTGTACTCGTAGTTTTCATACACCCATGGAATTACAAAATCATTTACTACTGGTTCATAATGGACAGTTAGGATATAGTTGTTTGATTTGTCAAAAAAAATTTATATCAGAATCTCAACTTAAAGCCCATGAATTTAACCATAAAGAGAGGCCGATGAAAACCTTCTCTTGTGATATTTGTGAGCTCAAATTCACTCGACTAAATCATCTAGAAAATCACATGCTTATTCATCAAGGAATCAAAGCATTTAAATGCGAAAAATGTACGGGGCGAAGTTTTAGGACGAAACTCTCATTAGCTCATCATATGAAAGCACATAATGATGAACGCCCATTTGTGTGTCAATATAATAACTGCCACTCTGCATTTGTACTCAAAAAAGATTTAGTTCGACATGAAAATATTCATACGGACAAGGCTGATTTCCATTGTGTCGAGTGCAATAAACATTTTCGCAGAAAAGACAATCTTATACGCCATGTAAAAATGCATCATTGCAATGAAGAAACTGAGAGAGAATGACTGATTTCAAAATTATGAGACTGAATTGTTGTGTTGTTAAGTTTTACCTCGTAATTCATAATACGATATATTATAGATAATATTATTTTGTATCCAGTCGTCATTATTATTTGTATTACTGATATAGTTTTATGAAGCGTATTATGAAGCGTATTTGTTGATGTGAATATATAATATAAAATTACAAATGTGTATAACAATGTAAATTGGTGCATCATGAAGCTTTCATGTACACACACTAAAAGATTGTGTATCCTCAAAAAATTGAAACGAACTATACTAATAAAAATATTTATGTCTGCTTTCATACTTTTGTCCTACACTGCAAGATTATATATATATATGCTAGTTCAATATATTATGCACTGTAAATTATGTAGCAAAATAAATTTTCACTAACGTCTTACAGGGTAAAACTGCTCATGTTTTCGTCAAACAATGTGTCTTTATTATTTTTTATTTATTATATATTATATATAACGAATAATGAATGACCAGGCACATATGAAGTAAGAAAAAGAAATCAGGAATAAAAATAAAATGTTACTTTAAAAATGTAAAATACTATTTGGAAAAATTCAACATGCTTAAAACTTTCTACGCAACTTTCCCGTTGAAGTGCCATATATCCACATTCAGATTGTAGGAATTCTAAAATCATTACATTCAGTCATCAAATTATTGAGACCTTTTAAACTTGTCCAAAATAACTAGAATCTATAATATTATTATATATAATATATATACGCTTTTGTAAAATCGATTATTGACTCCTGTTTGCTCAGAGAGACTGACTTATAAAACTCATATATATAGCTATAATAATATAGTATAATATACCTTCAATAAATAGCTATAAGTTTTATTAGTCAGAGGTCTCAGGCAAATTATCTATTATATTTTAGTGCCACAGCATATTATACATAATAATAATAATATATAGTAACAGTTTGTAGTGGGTTAAATTACAAAAACAAGACTATGACGATAATGACAAAGAAAACATATCCCCATGCTTGATTTTAAATTTATTAGTCTTTTCGTTTCCACTCTATTACCCAAATATATACTAAAATACAGGTGTTACTATAATATAAAAGAAATATTATTATCCCTATAATATATTATTTATCCATGAATATAATACGAATCCATAATATATTTTTCAAAACATTTTCTATACATTCTATTTACCCTGAATTTGTACTAAATACACATATATGTGTGTATGCATATATATATGTCTATAATTATGTAGCCTTTTTGTAAAAATGTAATAGGAGAATATAAAATATGATATAAAGATACATATAATATAATATATATATATATATGCATAAAAGGCTATCAAGGTGCAGGAAATTAAAAAATTCAAAAATGGCAACATATGTAATTGATTAAAAAGAACTGATGAATTCAGCGTAGGAAAGCGTCCAATATATTATCTCTATCCCAGTTACTTTGTAAAAAACTAGTCTAAAACTATTTTCCCTCAAAGTTTACATAATAATAGAACGAAAAAATCCAATATTATAGTTTTTGAAAACCCGGGTAGGGTTTCATTTTGTGCCAAAAGACGTTTGATGGCCTTTTACACATAAATTATTACTAACATAATATTATTTGGAACTCTCATATAATATATATAACATGTGATACATGATACATGAGTAACGACTCTTATTGACTATTTGGTCACTCATATTATATCATCAACATTTCTTATGCTTACATGTATATTATATATACTACAATGTAATCTACATCATTTAATAGTTAAAAAATTTTGACAATGGTTTTTTCACTGCACAATAACTCTATAAGTGTGATTTAGATTCTATTTACTAAAAATATAAAAAAATATGCACATACGTACTCAGTAGTTATGCATATGGCAAACCGTTTGTATTAATTGTTGGGTTTTTTTTGTAAGCTGTGAATATATAGAACCATCTAAATATTTTTTGTACATGGAAAAAGTACGAGATCGTCAAAGAAGATTCTACCAAAATAGTTTTTTTTATGACTGAATCTAAAAATTTCGTGCTCGTTCTTCTTCTCATATAAAATTTGTATAAAATACTACACTTAAGGAAAAGCTACAAAAAACATAATACTATTTTGATGTTGTACTATCTTTTAAACAACTCTTACAAATTTAAATGAGGAAGAGAGAGAGAGAGTTGATAGTTAATACTTTGCATTCTTAGAAAAAAGCAGCACAAAAATACATTGTATGGTGTTTTGAGGCATTTTCTTGTACATCTTCAAGTTGAATTGTTTAGTTCCACCATTAAAAATCATCAGATTCATTTCCAGCTTCAACACTAGAACAAAGAATAAAAACAGAAAACAAAAAACCCATTGGATTCATGTAAGCATATGGAAAATTATATATATGTAAAATGACGAGCATGTTGGTATGCATTACTTTGTATATTTTACGTAGGATTGTTATATATCACTTTTTTTTAGTTTTCACGCGCAACCAATCCAATCCACACTATATACATAATAGTATGCTCGAAGCCATTCAATTTTTCTCATTTTTTTCAGTGTATAATATTATACTTTTCGCTTTGTTTGAAGTACGGTTAGGAAAAAGTAATAATTTTTTCGACTTTAAGCGGAAAAATCATCATTTTAACAACACCAGTTTTGCTTTCTTCTTTCCTGTCTTCTCAGAATGTGGTTTGAAATTTTCAAAAATTGTTTATGTCATATTCGAATTCGATAGTTTCAAATTTATACTCATCCAAATATTCAAACATGCCAGATCTATAAGAAAATTATAATTGAATATTAAAAATAAAAACGAAAACAAATATATATATATATATGTATAGAATACATTTAAAATACGGTTAGTACTATTTACAGTTCCGATAAATAAGTTTTTAAGAAAAATGTATATATATATATATCATATTTCAAAAATTGAAGATGTAAACAAAAACGAATTTTAAAAAAAAACTTAAAATAACAAAAATAATATAACTGAAAAACTACTGACTCACGGAGTAGGTTCACTATACTGATTTTGACTATTATGGGCATGCTTTTCATGTTTAATTAAAGCACATTTAGATGAGAACATTTCGCGACTACTATTAACTATTTTTCCATTTACATGATTTTTTTCGTGTTGTTTCATATAACTTCTACTTGAACTCCGTGTATCACAGTATGAGCATTTGAATTGTTTCTTTTGTGATTTATTGTCTCCTTCCACTGCTACTACTACTCCCGTGGAAGTAGTTAATGTTGACAGTGTTGTTGTTGCTGATGGTTGTGTTCCTTCTGAATTATTTAATATTGGATTTCCCAGAAGCTCGAGATTAAATTTAAGTATACTTTCTTGAAGTTTTTTTGCTGGGTGGCTCCTCATATGACTCTTCATATCTGCCATTGCTGCAAACCTGTACACGTACAACAAATTATACATACATATATAATATATGTTATATGTATTGTAGAGGAATATATATATAATATTATGCATGCATATATATTTTATGTTTTATTTTTTCAACAACTGAGAAGATATTGGAAAATTTGTTAATTCCAATACTTAATAATATAACATGGTAAATATTTTTTGATTTATAGTACATTTTTTTAACCTTTTTGGGCAAATTTCACAAATGAACGGTTTTAATTCAGCGTGAGATCGTTGATGCTTCCTCAAAATGACATTTGTGACAAAAGTCTTCCCGCACACTGAAATGAGAATTGGTTTATATATCATGTTTCTAGTTAATTATTATAGTTATATACAAATATTACAGCCAGTAATACAGTTAAATGCATTACTATTACTTTTTAACTATACAGTTTTAGTACGAGTAATTAGTAATAATCATTAATAATACTTTTGAATTTTATGTAGTGTAATAATCTATCAGTGTACTTTTACTTTACCTGAACATGGAAATGGTCTCTCACCTTGCACAAAATCAAAAATTTAATAGAACGATTATACATTATGCATAATTTGCTTTATATATAGAATGGTTTTAATTATTATTAGTACAACATAACATAGTTCTTTACAGAAAACTTTTAACAATTATGCATCAAATTTACCAGTATGACGTCTATTGTGTATATCAAATTCACTTTTGTTCCTTGATACGCGGCCACAGGTAATACAAGAAAAACTGTAAAAAAAATTTAATGTAATTTTGGATATTGTGTAAATGAATGTCCATTCTATCACAATCAGATTTATGAGATACCTACCTATGTATTATGTATGCTATCTGATGATGAATAGGCATTCATTATTCATTATAACTATTATAATAGTTACTTCATTTTTATCATTCATGTTTTTTATGTAAGTTAAGTGTAAATTATACCTTTTCTTCTTTCCCAAACTATGACTGTCAATGTGGTTAGCTAGCTCAACAGTATCCGCACAATCATAGGCACAAATGTAACATTTTAATGGGAGGTCCTTAATTGGGTGGGCCTTCATGTGTGATCCTATTTTCAATTTTCAATTTTGCGAAAAAAAAATAAAGTCAGACACATGCATTATGAAAATTTGCTCCTTTTATATGTGTACATGTAGGGAAAAAATAATTAGCTATTATCATATTCAGCTAACAAATATAATCATTTTACTTTCCATTTTCACTATACACTTACTCATATCCACTAGAGCCGCAAACCTCTTAGGACATATAGCACAAGGAAACGGACGATATTCAGCGTGACTTCTTTCATGTCTTCGAAGCACTACATTAGTCACGAATCTCTTACCTATATATATGATGTAAAACAAGTCCCCAAATAACAGATAATATATTATATAAATCTATATTGTCAAACACAAAATAAGTTCTGCACGGAAGCTTGGGATCAGTCTGGACTGGGCCGACCAAAAAATGTGTCGCTTATTTGGTTAAAAATTAAAAACTTTTTAAAATCACTCAAAATCAGCTTTTAAGAGTTTTTTTAGATATAGAATTCTTTACCCAGTAAATTTTAAAAATCTAATTTTTAAATCCAAAATTTGGGTCATTTTTCAATTTTTCAAAAAAATTCAAAAATTGAAAAATGACCCAAATTTTGGATTTAAAAATTAGATTTTTAAAATTTACTGGGTAAATTTGAATTCTATATGAGTAAGTTGGGTTTCGATTCCAATGGATTTGAACAACGAAATTCGTAAAATAATTTTTGATATTTTTATAAAATACTAGAAAAAATTCTAAGACTTTTGACCCCTATATCATACCCCTATCACCTAAGGG
>JAQGBH010007910.1:0-10392 GCA_034698265.1 Sminthurinus aureus | reverse complement strand
TTTTTTACACCAAAAGGAACGATATGACGGGGTAAGACTTTAACTTTTCGAAGTTTGTTGTAAAATGGCGAGCCCTAATGTACAGCCTCAGCTGTAATCTGTATCAGCAATCAGCAGTGTACGTTTTAGAAATGCAAAAGGCAAAATAAGGCATAAGATGGAATGAAAAAGGTGAAACTGTAACTGTGTACTACACAGTGTGTAGTTTAAAAAATAAATGCCAACATGTATACACACGCATAAAAGACAAAAATGAACTGCAATAAAATAAAGAAAATATGTATTTACCTGTTGAGAACCTCGTGGTGGTAAACTAACAGAAATTGAAGTTCTAGGACTCGGTAAGCTCCAGCTAACAGACCGAGGACCCGGCACGCGAGGACTGGTCGGTGGACTGTTTTTAGGAGATAGTGAGGGCAAACTAATAGAACCGAATGTCATGGGACGTGACATTTCCTCCCACTCACGATGAATATCAATACTAATAAAATGTCGTTCTGTCTCCACTATCATATAAACGATACACTGAGAGGTGTTTCTCCGTCAAAATTGATGAATGAGCATTTTCATTGTTTTAAACGTTAGTTAAAAGTCCTTAATACTTGTTATACATAATACACTCACTTTTTATATTTCACCTTGAGTTCAGTACGTAGTATGTAGCATCAAGAACTGAAAACGAATCAAATTTAAACAGTACCTTTGTCTTATAACTCAGAATTTTACCTATAAATATATGCTTCTTCAGGTCAAATGACGCTGTTTGTTTACTGTATGATGTATACTCGCTGTTGTGAACTTTGAAGGAAAAGATGATGCTGATTTATTAACTGTTAATTCATGTATATTTTGTATTATATGAATTATTGTGTATTTTGTATTTTGTATTTTGAAAATACTGTTTTTATTTGCACAATTTTTTCAATATTTGCTCAATTTCTCATGTAATGATGGTCACTGGAGTTTCTTTTCTTATGCTAAACATACTTATGGTTGTTGACTTTAAATTGAATTGTTGGTTTTATTAATTATGAATATTATTGTAAAAGTTCTTCACTTCAACTTGTACATTGTACATCTGTGTACAATGTACACCTTAAATCACAACAAACAACGAACATGTTGAACAGCAAAACTTTACAGTTTGTAGTTTGTAGTACAAAATACTTATGTTGACTGTCTACTGTCTGTACACTGATGACCATGAAGGAGCTTAACGCCTAACGATGGGAATTGAAATGAAAAATAAGTAAAACCTTCGGAATTTTATTTTCCACCTTATAGATTGTAAGACACCGCAAGAAGATAAAACATGAGAGTACAACAAGCTACAAACTCTTAAGATTAGAGATTAGAGATCAGAAAAGAAGAAGACACAGTTTTACATATTATATATTATGCATACATGTAACGTGTATGCAGAGAAGAAAACTTTTAAAAACTTGACTCACACTTTGTTCTTTGTTCGTGTGTTTGAATATTTCAATCGTCTAATTATCAAAGAGATGAGGGAAAATTAAAGCTCAGTGACAAAATATAGCGCAGTTTGTGAATATCGAGCACCAAAAAGAAAGAGTATTGAATATTGAAGAGAAAATCAAAGATGCGATCGGAATATTTAATCTCCTTTTCTAATGATTGCCTGTCGTATATCGCATACATTGTGTAACTTTTGTACAAAAATACACATCAACTTTACATTTTACATCCTATGTACTCTTTAAATTGTAACAATAATTACATAGACTATTTGTGAGATGCTGGCTGAATACTGAAAACTGAGTGCTTAGTACAAACTTAAAAATTACTTGATGCATCCACAGGTATCTATCTCAGCACTAAAACAAAATAGCGAGTGAACGATTTGACACAAAATTAAAGACAGAAACACAATGTGTAAGTAATACGGATAACTATTATTTTTTAAAGCCACACAATGAATTAAAAAACCCCATATACTTTCATATTTGAGGACAAAAATTTTGATTATTGCTGTATCAAATATCAAAACATCAAGTTGTAAAAAAGGACTTTGAATTTGGTACTGACATGATCGACACTGAAAAATCAATTGTTTAATTGAAGATCGAGGATCGAGGTAGAAAAAGAAAGGCTTAGTTTTCAGGCCTCTTTTCATACACTCTAATTTCCCCCCGTAATTGGTGTAATTACTTTCCTCCCCTTTAGATGATGTACAATGTACAGTGAAACAATTTCATTCATATTAGTGCGTTTCTCCCTGACCTCCCCTTACTTAAACGGTCAAAGTAGGAGGAGTAGCGAAAGAAGGGCTGATAATTTAGTTGCAGAGTTGTCCAACTGAGCCCTTTATCTACCAGTGATTTATAATATATTCCATACATTCTAGTATTAAAGTTGAGCCTTTAAATTAAGAAATAATTTTTATAATGTAATGGAAAAGGTTAAAATATCTACTCGTTGATTTTACTCAACACTCAATGCTCAATACTCAATGAAATGCTATACCCAAAATTAATTAACCTGTAAAAACTTGTAATAATTCTTGAGTCTTGAGTCTTGAGTTTTGAGCCAGGCTCGTCTCAATTCTTCATGAATCAAAAATTATATCGTTACAGACTTGTGGTAAATTATGTAAGTAGTATGTAAGCATTAGATAGTATACCATTATACAGTCCATAATTCACAAAGAAGGACGAATGAAATGGAAAGTTTCAAATGAGGAGATTCCCTAAATGTTATTTATCAGTCTGGAGTCTGGAGAAGCCAGTTTACAATTTACGGTGTACAGTTTATATACTGGTTTGATCTCATTTTAAATGTACGTAAGGCATACAGTTCAATTAAAATTCCTGTCTGTTCTTAATTTTGAGGTTCAAAGTTCATATTCTGCTTTAGGAGAAAAAACAAAACCCAAAACAAACACTGTCTTTAACCTGAAAATATGTACAACGTACATTGTACATAAAGCACAGAGAGAGTCATGATAAAAGACGGCCACAATTTTTCAGCTACTAGACTCTAGACTTGCACTAGACGAGGCAATATTGTAAATTGTATTTTTGTGAAAATCGGAAATGCAAGTTTACACACGGATGAAAATCATTTTTTTGTTTTTATTTCAGCCGGAAATTAAAGTAGATCTTCTATAATGTGTTTGTATAGCATGAAGTATGTGCTACGCACTCCACACATCGCACTATACACACATCATACACGCAATATTATTTTAAAATGAATGTATGCGAGAGTCAAGAGTTGAGTTGAGTTGAGTTTCTTCGTCTAGTTCTGGTCGTGATATGGGTACAAAATTGAAGGAGAAATTTTGAATATTTTGTAATTTAATGGCCAGTCTCATGGTCTTCTTCAGTTTTCATTTCCAGCTTCTGCAACGACTACCTATTTAGAGAAAGGAGAAAGCACATAGTACTCAGAGAGGAGAGAGGAAGATAGAGTGTGGTGCGAGCGGAAGGAAGAAAAGATTGAGAAAAGGATTCTCCTGAAACTACACATGAAAAATTAAATTGTACTTGCTCCAAGCACCAAGCACATACTTAGATTCGTCTATGAGTTTTGGATGTAGCCACGGATTTAGAAATGAAAAGCAGAAGAGAGAGCTAGAGAGAGAGAGCCAAGCTGTGCTATGTAAGCTGTAGAATAGGAAGGATTGTGTAAACGAATGTACTTATGAATTTTGAGCACGTAGAATGTAGACAGTGTATGACAGTGTAGATTGTAGACTGTATAGACATTAGACATAGAGACAGAGAGAGGGAGAGACAGAAAAACTGAAAAGATGAGACTGAAAAGAGCCTCTAGGATACGAAGGGAAATGGAGAGGAAATGGGAAATATTATTGCATGGTTTTTAGGAAACTGTCTTCAACTATTTGTATGAAATGTACATTGTGAATAGGTACGATCCACAATTTATGTACAATTTATAATGTACAACGTGCTCACATACGCTTGTTCTGTACAACATACAACAAATTTTACCTAATATACAGTAATATGATGAAAAATAAAGTACACGTTACCAGATTTTTTATTCTGTTGTTTTTAAATCAAAAGAAAGAAATATCCAAGAACAATAAGAATACAACGACGACGACGACGGTGAGTGAGGAACAAGGAAATAGGCGAGCTTTTACTAATGCTGATGGGCAAACATTGAACATGGAGTTTTTGTACTACATTTTACACACTGTTTTACAATTTGTGTGTATATACATACATCATATTGTACTTTGTGTAGAAATAAGACACAAGCTGGTTTGTTTCGGATTTTCCATATCCTTGTTCTTTACAACGTATTATACAAATCATGCATAATACATAATACAGAAAGAAAGGAGAGACAACAAAGTGTCACAAAATTGGAATTACAATGATAAGGAAATTTGCATTATACAACATGTGTGTGTGTGTGTGTGTCATGAATACATTTGGACATAAAATATAAAATATAGATATTAACAATATAATTTTGCTATACATTATACATTATGCTTTCATAGAACAGACAAAAGAAGACGACGCTCTTTCTCCTTTGTTTCTTGACTGTGGAATTGAGAATTTAGAATTGAGAACAGCTGAAATAAAACAAACAACGACGGAGTAAATGCCTTCATAACACAAAGACACACACACAAACAATCCAGCTGGGTATGTTTTTATATGCAAATTTCAAAACGAGGAAGGAAATAAATCCCGGTATAATGAAAAGAAAAAGAAACCCAAGATGACTCACTATGGTTCCTAGTTCCTCTTCGTCTAGATTCTAGAGCTACAGATTCAGCATTCTAATATTTATCCATCGTAGATCCTAGATCCCAGCATAACGTGTAATCATATATTTTGTTATTCTACTTTTATGCCCCTTCTCGTCTTTTCGTTTAAGACTTTAGACTTTAGACCTGAAACTGCAACTTTTTACTATTGTTCAGTTTTCATATTTGAGACGAGTTCTGAATCCAGGATTAAACTGGTTTTATTCCATGAGAAAGTAACAGAATAAATACATAATCAAGTATTCATTATTCATTGTTCGTTTACGGTTTACGGGTCATATCGCAATTCTCATGTATTTCGTATCCTTTTAATTTTTAATTTCACTAGCAATACACACTTTGCAATTTAATTCATAGATCATAACAACATGATATGATTCATATCATCAAAACTTGCAAATTTGGTGCAAAATAAGCATTATCATTTTATCCTTGTGACTTGTGGCATGTCAAGATTAAATAATTTTATGATTTATTGTTTTATACTTTTTTGATCTACATTTGCATAATTTGCAAGATTTCTGCTTGGACCAAATCTTTGATCCCTGATCTTTTTTCATTTGCATTTGCATTATTCTTCAAAGACTTTTTTAGCAGCGCCAGTAAATGACCGTTTTAAAATTCAATCTTAATTTTCAATAAAAAAAAACTAAATTTCCTTAAAAATGCACTCGTGAAAGAAACAAACAAACGTTGTGTTTACTGATTACTTGGTAAGATTGATGATAAAACCAGATTTGCAGATTTGTAGAAAAAGTAAGTGTACACGTGAAAACTATACTGGCTGGTTTTTATCTATCGGTAAACAGATATGTCTGTATCAGTACCGGACTTAGGGCCAAGCAAACGAAGCAAATATTGGGGCGCCAACGAAAAAGGGGCGCAAAATTCAATAAACGAGGGGCGCCAAAACCGAGAAGGGGGCGCAAAAAACTAAGAAAAAGGGCGCAAAAACCCAAAAATGGGCAAAAATCGTAAAAAAATGGCTTCAAATTGAGAAAAGGGGCCAAAAAATCAATAACACGGGGCGCCAATATCGATAAAAAGGGCGCAATAATTGAGAAACGCCGGACGCCATCATTTTTTCTCAGGCGCCATGTTGCTTGTTTGGGGTGCCAGCTGATTTTGCTTGGGGTTTGCTTGGGGCGCCAAAATCCAAAGACCGGCCCTGGTCTGTATATATGTGCTTTGAATTTAATTCATGTCTATGAAACATTAAATAAAATTCACATTTCTAAATTCCTAAGATTTGTTGACCAAGAAAACATTTGACAACAGTTTTAGTAGCATTTTTAGACTCGTTTCAGTAAAAATGGTTAAAAATGTATAATATAACACTACACATGCAACTATGCGTTATGCGTTATGCGGATAGTTATAGGGAATGTCATATTTTGTTCAAAAAATACCGCTGCTGTAAGATTTGAAAAAGACTTGGAGAAACTCCTCTCTACATAGTGCGTGTGTGTTATGTACATTCATGTACAATTGTTTGGCATAATATAACGCATTTGTAATACATAATTGTAGCTGACACACACAAGATTATACAGCTGGAAGTTAAAATGTTGGTAGATACATGGTTTTTGAGTACAGCTAGCAGAGTCCTTTTTTTCTTTTTTCATTTCCTCTTTCAACTCATCCCGTCAGTTTTTTATTCATTCATTCATTCTTTTCTTATACGCATTCCGGTTGTGCAAAATGTAATGTCAAATTATTTTCCACACTTGTAACATTTTCTCTCACTGAACGCTGAACACTGAACCGAAAGCTGAGCTCATCATACAATTATGAAAAGCTACTACGAAAGGAAAAAGAAAAGAAATTCAATTTAATTTTGCTCTCTGTTTTCTTTTGATGCTTTCACCATTGTAAATTGTAAACTACAATAGATTCGCTATACAATGCTTAAATTTCTTTGCACTTTGCACGCCCATATCAAGATTTTGCCAGTTGTAATTCTCTTTTATCAAAAAATACATTACTGTCTCTTTTGTAACAAAAGGTTTCGTAGGATTTAAAAAAAATTATTATTGCTTTTACTCGTCGTTAGTTTTGACCGTGGTTGGGCTTCTTTCTTTATTTTTCCTTCAAGGAAAGAAAATACATTGTGTATTTGGCATTATTTGCAACTGGTTTTCAAATTTCAAATGGTCTGTTCCGTATTGCACTTTGAACTACAATAAGATAAACAAAGATGTTATAGATGTTGTGAAACGTTTTGTGTGTCTCAGAAATGGTTTGTTTTTATTGGTAATTTGTAATCTGATGATGAGGTGTAATTATTACAAAAGAATGAACCAAATGTTTATAAGTTGGTCTTTTATCATCGGAACGTGTCATTGAATTGAATGAAAAAATGGGATACAACATACAAGATATGAGATACGAGTCGAGATAAATTGTGCGTCTTGCAGTATTTCATGCGTAAAAGGTATCAATTCGATACTATTCTATCATGACTTTTATTATTATTATCGTAGTAAGTAATAATTCGATGGACGTTGATGACGTGGTCGTGGTAAAGCACTGTACAAAGTACAGAAACAGTAAAAGAAAAGTATTAGTGTATTTTTATTTAAGGTTACACGGGTAACGTATTTGGTATATTTGTAGCCCTGTCATGTCCATCAAATTCGTTTTTATTTCATGATATGTCGTTATTTTGTCCACTTTTTGGGGTTTTATACGGCCATGACTTGCAATGTATGTGAACTTTGTAAAGTTATCGATATCGTTTGATATATTTTTACTAAGTCTTCTCACGTGAAGTCCTTTATAGTTCTACGGAAAGAAACAAGATTGAAACAAACTGCCTCTGATTATATTTGTATAAATACATACAAAATACAAAAAGTAGTGATATGCTTATTGACATTTTTCCTTACATATTGTATATTTTATGTGGGCATAGTTGATTTAAACAGTTTAGTAAAAACACATTTCACATAAATATTAGAAAAAAATTGTCTCATGTCTCATGCATGATAACTAAGAACAGATCCAAGAAGAAACGGAAACTTTAAAACTTTACAAATAATAGTTTTATAAGTCAATCAAAAACTTTTTTTATTTTTCATACGTCGACTTTGGTAGTCGAATTTGTGGCAGTTAGGAGCTTTCATGAACCTTTCAAACATTTTATTCGGTAGTCTATCCTTTTGTATTTATACAAACTTGACATTTGTATTCTATGTGCAGTCCTATATCTTATGCTGTCACAGTGGACGAGTTGGTTCTGTTTTTAAAGGCCCTTTTGTATTTATTATTATGTTCCAGAGCTCTCTGACAACTTTAAAGAAAGTTGGAATCCTAAGCGAACTATTTTAGTTTATTTTTTTGACCATTGCCAATTCTATCAAATAATTTTGACAACGATTGGTCCTTTGCAACTTTCTCCGCTCGTTTAAATTCACTTCATGTTTTGCAAACACTTTGAGGATGTGTTATACGTTATACGTCGTGTAACATGATGTACACAGATGTACAATGATGTGTTTACAAAAGCATGTTTTTAAATTTCATGAAAAAGCTTTGTAAATTGTACAATATAACAAATTTTTTTACTTGAACGCTAGTTGCAGGTAATAAAAAATTTTATAAGTTGATTACGAATTAAGAGGGCGGAAATTTAGTACGATGCATACCTAATTTTAAATCAAACTAGAGTATGAAAAAGCAAGATTTAATTTCCTTCTAATGAAATCAAAAGATAAAATAATTCATCGTGCAAACAAGAAACGAGATAGAGCCAAACGATTATATTATACGCGTACTAAAGGCACAAAAGAGAAAGCAAGAAGCAGAGGCAGAGAGAGAAAGCGAGAGAGAGAAGACGCTGACTGCCAGAAAGAAGCCAGACTTGTGTCTTGGCTTTATTATATCTGTGTATGAGACGCATGAATTGAATAAATGATAGAATGATATTGAAGGACATGAAAAACGGAAGCGGAGAAGTTTCCATAATAATAAGAATACATTCGAACAAGTAGACATGCAGCAAAATGCAAATTAATGAGATTTATGAAATTAATGAAAGAAGAATATTTCAGTTTGTCATAAGTTCAAATATTATGCTTATGTAAAATCAAGTACCAGCCTCGAATACAGTTGTATTAGAATTAAAATTAGGTGTATTATATGTCTAATGTTTTCACAACGATATTACGTGCTTCGTAAAGCACATAATACATTTCAAGGAGTGATACAGGTAAAAAGTTTGAGCAATATGTGGATGTATTTTATAATTTTTTGGTGCCGTATAAAAGATAAAGGATGATGTTGAAATTTTCTGATTCGTTTTATTTTCAGCTTACTCACTTTTGAGAAAAGTAAGCGTGCCTGCAAAAAAAAGCAAGAAGTAAGCGAAATAAGCTACAACTACAGCCTTAAACTTACATACTTCTACGGCGAGAAATTCAATATCATGCATATCAATCTAAAGGTGCCCGTGAATTTCAGCGTGAGTAACTTTGCTCTTGTTCTCAAAGTACTCTTCATTTTACTCTCTGATACTATTATTCTGTGCAACTCAATCAACTTGATGATTTTTCTTTCTTCTTTCAACAAAGTTGAAAACCATTATGTACTTTGGTATGAAATATGATAATGATTATGTTCTCTCATTAAGCTCCTGAATGAACTCAATTTTAAACTCCTTTTCATTTTTCTTTCCTTTTTGTAACAAAAACCTGAGCGCATTACAAACAGTATGTACAATAGCATATGTGCAACACATTATATAATATAATATACATGTAAAACGCCAATGCATGTCTTGAATGAACTTTCTATAAGAAAAATGCCTGCTGTTCACAAATACATTACAGCTAGAATCACCAAAATTCTACAGATTCACTGGCAATTCCACAAAATCCCTAAAGTCGCGATTTAAAATTCTCTAAACTGACAGCAACATAATGCATAAAAGTCTGCTCGGATTACTAATGTTTGATTCCAAGCCTTGTCCCATGTACTGCATGTTCCAAGCAGAATCGGGTTTCAGTTCCAAACTTGACAGACAATCAAAATCAAACAATGTGTAACCCTCCAAAAAAGATGACGCTATTCCAATCTATTCTATGAAAACAGTATCAGATGGAGCAATTTTCTGTTTCCCTAAAAAGCCACAAAACCAAGCAAGAAATTTCAAGTCCACAAAAAGAGGACTAACACTAAATGTCACAAATTATTTGCAATACAAATACAGACAAAGCATAATAAATATGTATGAGATATACACGTACACCAAACATTGTACAAATGTTTTTCTGCCGTGGCAAGTTGCTTGAAAAATTTGAATTTTGATTCTAATACTGTGAGAAAAAAGAAGCTGTAATCGCCACCTATGGTATACTTGACCCAACGAGGAGTTGGTTTTCCGAATTCCTAGTCAATTATTTCAATAGTTAAGTCATAGGTCAGTGGACTATTTAAGCCATAAATGCTAAACAGGTCAGCATTAGGATCTGGCTAAGAGAAACGGCTATTACTCTGGCTAAGCGAAATGTTTATTACTCTGGCTAAGAGAAATAGCTACTACTCTGGCTAAGAGAAACGGCTATTACTCTGGCTAAGAGAAATGGCTATTACTCTGGCTAAGAGAAATGGCTATTACTCTG